>JAVXUP010001866.1:0-183716 GCA_033070095.1 Escallonia herrerae | reverse complement strand
TTCCTGATATATTTTTTTTCTCTCTTCTCTTTAAAGTATAGAATGAAAAATATATAATATCACTTAAATCTTTAATTTGTGAAAAAAATAATTAAATCATATGAAACAGAGAGAAAAATACATAATGACGTTGGACTCATTTGGCAGATCGTATTCCAAAGGTTGGTGTCAAGAGTCCGCTTAATCGGACATCCGACAGAGTGCGAAGAAGTCAAGAGTGCTGAACCGCCAATAGCCGTACTTGACGCGTCAGGCACGGCAGCTTGAAAGAAGCCCGCTGAAAGAGAGAGCCCCTCACATGCCCTCAAAGAGTTATATTCATAGACACCACGATCGTCACCGGCAGAAGTGCAGAGTGAACTTGAATGAGGCATGGAGCACCAAGATCCCCAGAAGATCGAGCAGTTCAAAGGCCAACCAAGGCTCCCAACCTTCGCCGTCCCCAAGCGCTACGACCTCACCATCAAAACTGATCTATCGGCCTGCACCTTCTCGGGTACTGTACTCATCGGCCTCTCCGTCCTTCAAGCCACCAGATTCCTGGTCTTGAACGCGCTCGAGCTCGTCATTAATGAAGTCTCATTTACCGACTCTCATAACCATGTAAAACTCGCTTATTCATCACTCCACCATATCCATCGACTTAGATTTCTACTGTTTTAACTTCAGCCACATCTGTTTTTGGTAATATGGCCACCCTTTTCTAATGATGACAAGGTGTTTGTGAAATTGGTGCAGAGGCATATACCCTGCGATGTTGTGGTGGACAGCGATGATGAGATTCTCGTGCTGGTCTTTGAGCAAGCTCTTGGAGTCGGGGATGGAGTTCTGGGGATTGGCTTTTCTGGACCCCTTAGCGAGCACATGAAGGGTTTCTACAGAGGGTTTGATATTGACGTGCCTTGTCTTTCTCTCCTGTAACTAGTTTGCTTCGTTTTCTTTTGTCACGACAACGTCTAGCCTACTCAAAAAACGTTAAGAAAAGGGTGTCACACGTCAAGTGTGGTGCCTTCTCTTGCTCGGAGATTCTTCCATCTTCGTCTACTCGGATATTAAGAAACACAGGGGAAGGAAAGTTTTCTTAAGAATTAGGCTATCTTGTTTCAGACAATATGGAAATTCCATATCAATTTAGTCAAACAGTTGAATCGAAGTAAACAGTTTTCGCACACACTCAAGTTTATTGTGGTATGTCGACTGATTGCTTGTGATGTGTTGGCAGAACGTATGTGGAGGGAGGAGTGAAGAAAAATATGGCCGCGACGCAGTTCGAAGCTGTGGATGCACGGAGGTGTTTTCCGTGCTGGGATGAACCTGCTCTTAAGGTACATAGTATACTCGATAGAGGGTATAGTTTTATTTCTTCAATTGGGTCATGTGTTCTTCTTGTGTGGATAGTTGGTACCAGAAGAAGCTTGGCTACCTGGTTACAAGATATAACCAGGAGTAGTGCTATTAACAAAGTAGTCCGGCTACCTGCCAAAGCAAACGCTGCAGTGGATTGTAATGCCTGCCACTTCCACATTTTTGTAGATGCTTTGGCTATTCTATCTTCGCTAGTAGGCACACCCGTTAGTTATAGTTGCTTCTCAGATGACCACTTAAATTGGTGAAACACGCCAGAAGAACCACGAGGCAGGTATAAAGTGGTACTAGTTAATTTTTTTGTTGCGATGGTTTGGGCTAAGCCTCATTCTTGAGAAAACTAGCCTGTTATATGTATCAAATGAAAAGATATAAAAGAAAAAAGAGAGTCTGTTTTGCATTGGGAGGTTCTGTAATTTAAAGCTACCTTGCAGCCGGAGTGCCGGACTTCTTCCATCTTGAACATAAATCAATTCCAATTATGAACTTCTTATGAAAATGAATCCTGCACAGTACAGGAGAAGTGCACAACAGGATAGAATATTGTGATTAAGAAAGAGTTGAGATTTGCCTGGAGTACTTATATTTTCTTACTTAACGTAATATTTGCATATAACCACCTTATTTTTTTTCAGGCTACCTTCAAGATTACGCTAGTTGATGTACCATTGGAGTTGACAGCATTATCTAATATGCCGATTTCTCTGGAAAAAGTTGATGGGCAACTTAAGACGGTCTATTTTGAGGATTCACCAATCATGTCAACTTACTTGGTAGCTTTTGTAATTGGTTCGTTTGATCACATTGAAGACACAACAACGGATGGTATGCATATAATCAATACCGGCTGTTCACTTACGAGGCTGTTCCTTTTTGTATAGATTCACATTCACTTCTATCATTTCTCTTAAGCTTGTTATTCGTGCTGTTGCAGGTATCAAAGTTCGGGTATTCTGTCCCGTTGGCAAGAGTGAACAGGGAAAGTTTGCTTTAGATGTTGCGGTAAAAGCACTTGATCTATACAGAAAGTAAGTAATCTTATGTTTATGTACTATGGGTTTGAATTACTATTGTGTCTATTTTATCCTAGCTTGTGATACATGAACTTACACATACAACTGAAAGGGAATAGGTGGTTGTGTAATCCATCCAACATGCTGTTCTTCAAAAGATAAACTGTAATGCCCATTTTTTTGTCAGAACCAGTGATAGTTGAATCCACCGGGAGAGAAGTGTGTTTTTCCTTCCATAATGGTTACAAACATATAGGTCCTTCCCTGTCCAAGTCCTGAAATTAGCTGTCTTTTGGCATAAAAGTTTATAACTTCATATGGATTTACTTGATATAGTTTGATATATTTCTGTCAAAATCATAGGTAAAATACAATAGTCAGTACCTATTTCCAAACTATTATGATATTCCACATCACTAAAACTGGCAGTAGAAACAAATAATAAAACTTCTTAGCGGTAAATGAGTTATGGACGAGCATATGAGGATGTGAAAATAGGCATTCCGCATACGATATTCAAAAACTTTTACCCCTTTGACCATGACCGTCTTGCGTTTCAGAAAATGGCACCTAAAGCTTAGAAATAAAAGCATACCACATTATGTTTTTGCCAGAAGCGCTGCATTAATGGGGTGACTAGGTTATGCTCTATTTTTGTTCATTGTATAGATAAAGTCGTAACATCTTTGGGAAACCGCAATATAAGTACTCTTTATATCTGAAGTCAGTTGTTCAAATTGATAACTTACGGTTGGTTAAATTAAAATGTTACTGCAAGAAAGATTGTGTTATTGATGGGTTAAAGGTTATCTCCATTCAAGATTTCATAAACTGTAAGTCAATTAATCATTCCATTTTCCGTTACTTTCCTGATTGAGTACAAGTAATTGCAAAATCAACATAGTTAGCGATTCAATATGTTGTCAGTAGCAAAATACTGACTTATCGATCCTGTAGAGACTAGAGAAACTTGAAAGTTGAATCCCTCCATCTTCCTTCTTCAGAAATTAAGTAAAAGAACTAAAGAGAGGAACACTTCCTCGTCCCCGTGGCTCTTTGTTAGAAATTGCCTTGAAGTACATAAGGTGTGCAATATATAGGATGTACTGGAAACCTGTATATCATCGCTCAGCTCTCAGCGTGCCTATTGTATTTTGGGGGTCTAAAAGATAAAAGAATGAAGAAGCATTGTTTACGCTGGTTTAGTTTTGGTCCACAGTTTGGAGGTTGGATTAAGTTGTCATGTCGATAATGAACTTCTGCAGCTACTTCTCAATGCCTTACCCTCTTCCAAAGCTGGACATGGTTGCTGTTCCCGAATTTCCTGGTGGGGCAATGGAAAATTATGGTTTGATCACTTACCGTGAAACTGAGCTACTTCATGATGATTTGCATTCTGCAGCAGCTAACACGCAGAGGGTAAGTTAAGAGTCTGAATGTACGTTCAACTTCTTTTTCTTTTTCATCTATCTACGGTGCCCAGTGTAAAAGGAAGAGAGTTTCCTTGTTGTTCGACGCTCAGAAAAAAAGATTGATGTACAACATTTTCACTGTTTTAACTTTTCGAAGTTTCAGACTTTTGCTAAAAAATTTAACTGCACCAGCTCGCAATTGTTGTAACCCATGAAGTTGCCCATCAATGGTTTGGTAACCTGGTGACGATGGAATGGTGGACTCATCTATGGCTCAACGAGGGTTTTGCAACATGGGTAAGTCTGTCTTTTGCATTAATATCCTATAGTTTATGAGCCTTTTACATGCCATAATAATTTGCACTGTCGTCTTGTATTGCTATTCAACTTCCAGGTTAGTTATTTAGCCACTGACAAGTTATTTCCTGAGTGGAAAATTTGGACTCAATTCCTTGAAATGATTACTGGTGGCCTTGTTATGGACTCTCTGGAGCAGTCTCACCCAATTGAGGTGCAAAGTGTTGTTGTTTGAGAGTATATGCTTTACCTAGCTGTTCGAAGCATACAAATTAACATTCTCTACTGAAATTTAGTGTGCCTTTGCAGGTGGAAATACCCCATGCTCGTTCCATAGAGGAACTTTTTGATGCCATAGGCTACAAAAAAGGATCCTCGGTTATTCGAATGTTACAGGATTATATTGGTGATGACGTTTTCCAGGTTCGGAGTTCATATCGAGTTAGTTTGACAGTTTTGGAATCCTTTATTGTACTAGAACTGGAATGGATAAATGGAGAAAAAATTTCAGATTTGAATATGTCATACCTTTTGCTTAAGTACTAGGTATATTATGCTCTCTCTCTCTCTCCCCCCCCCCCCCCCCCACACACACACACCGAAACCCACCCACGCGAGTGCACTCACGCACACTAGCTTTTTTCTTTGTGTATGGAGTCATCCTGCTTTCCTTTTCTTGCATATTGTTCTTCATTGTGTAGTAATTGGGTAGTGTAGTGAACCTGACTTTGTGACTTTCCTCGCTTGCTTACACCAGAGATCTTTAGCTTCCTACATTAACAGATTTGCTTGCAAAAATGCGAAGACTGAAGATTTATGGAGTGTTCTTTCAGACGAATCTGGTGTTGAAGTAAATTCAGTTATGGACCTATGGACAAAGCAAAAAGGATATCCAGTTATCTCTGTTGAATACAAGGATCACATTTTGGAATTTGAACAGGTTTTTACTTTTAACGAAGAATAAAAAATGCAAGTTACAGTCACCAAATTTTTAATAGTGCAAAGTTCTATACTTAGCTTGGAAGTCTAATGTTGCTTGGCACTTTGCAGTCTCAATTTCTATCCTATGGTTTGAATGGTGAGGGCCAGTGGATTGTCCCGATAACTGTGTCACTTGGTTCATACGATAAGCGGAAAAACTTCCTTTTAGAAACAAAACATGGAAGATTGGACATATCGGAAATGTCCGGTTCTTGGGATGGCAGTTCAAACTCTAATGAGAAGAAAAATCAAGAGGAACTTGACGAGAATTTATGGGTCAAAATCAACGTCGGGCAGACTGGGTTTTATAGGGTGAAGTATGACGATAAGCTCACAGCTCGACTAAGGAAAGCTATAGTGGATAAACGCTTATCGCCATCTGATAAATTTGGTGTGTATAAAGTGATCTATGCATTTATAAGATCTGATATTGTTGGTGTTGGGGGTCTTGTATGCTGCAGGGAATTGATCAATGAAACACTTATTCTTGGTCTAGGGGACCCCGGTCCATCAACTGGGGGTCACACCTAAGCAGTGGTCTATTGATGTACTTGCTTATCATCTGACATGTCTTGTAACTATGAGAGGCTATTAACTAGCTGGAAATCTGTTACTGACTAGACTATGATAAAATTGGTTTTTGAGCCCTGATTACTATAGTGGAAGCTATTGTAATTGCAAACGGACGTTTTTGTTATCCTTATTTCCATATCTGGTAATTCTTCCTCTCTTTACGTATAATTCTCATTTCAGGCATTCTGGACGATGCATATGCTCTTTGTGAGGCTTGTGAAATGTCATTATCTTCTTTGCTCTCCTTGATGGATGCTTACAGGAAGGAGCTTGATTACATCGTGTCATCAAAAATCATTAATGTAAAAAACTCTCTCCCGTGCTTGGTAATTAATTTCCATGATTAGTGTATTGCCAATTGACCTTTGTTTCACGTGTGACAGATCTGTTGTAATGTTGCAAAAGTCTCAATTGACGCTATGCCTGATTCGGTTGATGATTTGAAACAATTTTTCATAAACCTCATCCTCTTATCCTCAGAGTAAGAAAAACCACTACAGATAATGGTTCTAGGAAATTACTACACATGATATAACTGTTAAAGCCCTCTTTTTCATTGCATCCATGATTTGTACTGCTTTAGAACTAACGCATTTGCCTTCGCTCTCTAAATGGATCGTGCTTTAAAGATGCTCGTCCTGAGAGTTTTTGGCGTTGTGCATGGATTGAGAGTTTTTCAATCCTCCTGCCTTTCGCGATGATCTATGTCATATTCTCTTTAAATAAATGGATATCTCGTTAACAATTTGGGCCCGCTGCTCTCTGTTGCATGTTTCTTGAATTCATCATCAACGAGCCTAGTGGAGAAATTGAAAATGGTTAAATAAAGGAATCAAGAGATCTAAGCTTATGATTGCTTCCATTTGCACTCTTATTTACTTGCCACTTATGTCCAGAAAACTAGGCTGGGAACCCACGTCTGGAGAGGGCCATTTAAGTTCACTGTTGAGGGAAGAGGTCCTCATGGCCTTGGCTACTTTTGGACACAGTAGGACTCGTGAAGAAGCAGTGAAGCGTTTTCAAACATACTTGGTTGATAGAAATACTTCAGGTCTTCCAGTTGACATAAGAAAGGTAACAAAAATTATTTGTCCCTTGATTATTGTCCTCTTTTGGGTGGGGGCTGGGGCGGACTTTTTGTCTAGTTACGTAGATGATGCCCAACGTTTTGCAGGCTACTTACATTTCTGTAATGAGTCACACCAGTGTTACCAATAGGAATGGGTTTGAATCCCTACTAATGGAGTACAGGGAAGCCGATGCAGTGCAAGAGAAGACCAGGATTCTGCGTAAGTTTTGATTAGACTTAACTGAAATGCAGGGGTTACCATTACAATTTCTGGTTGGCTTTATCTATTAGTATTTCTTCAGGATGGTTTAGTGATCTCAAAGTTTGATGTTTTTCAGGTTCTATGGCATCTTGTCCAGATCCAATCATAGTTTTAGAGGTTCTGAACTTTATGATGTCCGAAGAGGTAATGTCTTACTGAGTGTATTGTGGTTCTAATAGCTTTAACAGCTTTGACACTGCCAATTACCAAGTTCTGAGATGTTCTCAAATACTTTCAGGTTCGCGATCAAGATGTAATATATGGACTTGCAGGGATAAGCTTGGAAGGCCGTGAAACCGCTTGGATATGGTTGAAGGTATGGTCATTGGGCTACATTTCTGCATTCTTTGATTTATCTTAATCACGTTATTATGGAGTAGTATTGTAAAGTGAGGAAAAGATTGCTAACACCAGCAATTCGGCGACAGTGACGCATCAAATTTAATTGAATAAGAAAATTAACAATGCCTTCAGGCAGACTCAGGACAAAACGAGGTCATTAGTTTAAATCATTTTACAATATATAAATTATGAGAACTTTTACAAACATTCTGGTAACTTATAAATTGTAATATAAAATTTAACTGATGATCTTCTATGATTGAATATAACGTCTTCTGTGGCTTTATATCGGTAACGTATCAAATTTTTTGGCAAATGAACTGTAAAAGGTCTCAATGGTAGACATACAGTAGCTTGTGCTGGTTTACACTTCTGATTCTGTGGTAGAAATGCAAATTGATCCTTATGTATGGTCAATCTTCTAATTTTGGCCTTCTATTACAAAACTAACCTTTGTCGTAAGTGTTTCATCTTGAATGCAGGAGAACTGGGATGCGATCTTGAAGAGATGGGGTGCTGGGATGATACTCCATTATTTTATCAGAGCTATTGTCACACCAGTAAGTCAATCACTTGCAGATTACTCTTGCTAAATATCATGCATCTTTGATTTATAAATTTAATATTTAATAGTTTGAAGCACGCTATTCACTGCTTGGCACTATACCGATCCGGAATTCAGTTCACCATGGATTTTCCTCAATTTGAGTACTTGACAAAATTTAGGATGTAGTTGAAAAGTGGGGCCTGGTATTTGATGATTCACTTACATGGGACTCAATAAGGGGCCTATCAGCGTATGTCAGGATGCCCGAAACACCCATTAGCAGTATCAGGACAGACAGGTTTTTCGCAAAAAGTTCAATAGAATGGTAACTTTTGGAGGATTTAAATATCAGATGAGAAAGTTCACGGTTGAAAGTTTCTCTTATACACAATGAAAGGAAGCATGATAGATTTGTAACCTAGTGAAATTAATGTTAGTAGGGCTAGTCAATTTCTAGCTACAACAGGAAACCAATATGATCAACTTTAAGCCCCTATAAATTCGCTCAATATGAAGGATGAGATTACGAAGTACATGAGGATGATGTATCGTGGTTTATGTTAGAGAACTTCAAGTCTAAACGTCGTAGGTTTAAGTAGGATTCAGACATAGTATGTGCTCTGCAACTTCAGTAGGCAATGAGTAGTAGCAAGGATTGAGTACATCTGGACTGGCCAGGCAAGTCTTGTGGACTAATACTGAACAAAATATCGAGAGTTGATGGAAATGCCACTGCTAAATGCAAGAGCAGTTCCTATAAAGTGGAGAAGTGATCCAGCAATGCTGTGCAATCATGGTCCCTACCAAGTTGAAGGGAGGTACATGGTGGCGCTGAGGCTAGCTATGCTCTGGCCTCTAATGTTCAAAATACGTGTAGTTGTCCACGTATCATCTATAGAGTTAAACATCCACATAAGGCTACAGCGTGCATAAGCAGCTCTTCAAAGACGCCATATGCTGAGTTATAGGGGGCACTTGTCAATTAAGAGGTATAAATACACGTAATGAGCTGAGGCATATGAAGCTGAAATCCTTTATGGTCCGATCAAGGCCCCATCGATATCACAAGGCTAAAGTAGAAATTTCGAGATTCCAAAGCTTTCGGTCAGAAATCCTTGATATAAACGGAGATTTGGTCTACAGGTTCAATTCACATACTAATCGGATGCTACTAGCTTAATTAATTTTTGCCAATGGTTCTTAATAGATAAGCCGAAAATCAGCTTTTAAATGCAGCAGATGAGAGAGAAAATTCAGTCACCTTCATACTGACACAACCTTTACAAAATCAAGCACATTAATGTAACAAATATGAATTTTCTAGGGTCTCCTAGGGAAGAAGGCTGTCACATACATTCTTACTAATGATAAACCTTTGCAATATGAGGAACTTCCAGTGTCATAAACCACAAATGATGTATGCAACTTCCTAGCGTTTCGTAAGGAGGAGGAGGAGGAGGAGGAGAAGAGGAAGTGATGTGTTTTGTTATTGCCAAGTTGCCCAAAGTTGTAAACCGAGTTAGTTGGAAGGTTACATGTGACATATACTATACTGAGTGGCTTTTTAATCGTTAAGACTGCACTTTTCTGTTTTAGAGGAGGAGGAGAAGAGGAAGTGATGTGTTTTGAGAGAGATTGTTAACATAGTACTTGAATCTGCCAGAATCCTTCCTCTAATTTGTTTTCGTTGCCATTCTACAACACCTGCATGATCTGAAGTAGGTAGATGATATAAATTGCCCTCGCTCCTTGCGATTCATGTGAGGCAGCACCAAGCCACCATCTCTCTTATCTCTCAACTGTTCATCGCTGCAGTTTTGCAGCCACAAAAAGGCGGATGAAGTTGAAGCATTCTTTGCAAGCCGCATGCATCCTTCATTTGCAATGAATTTGAGGCAAAGCATCGAAAAAATTCGTATCAAAGCAAGATGGGTTGACAACATAAAGCAAGAGGAATCTCTCAAAGACCTAGTGAAGGGATTAGCTTGCAGTACGAATTAAGGCTGCCGTACGTACGCCTGACAGTCTCAAGTATCAATAAGAACTTGTCATTCGGACTTACATGTCATGAACTCGAATTGGAATCATGCCAGCAGATTTTATCGTACGTGAAAGCCTTCAGCAGGCATGACTGGAAAGTGCATGAAGAGTCGCAGCTACCCTCAGACTTTGTGTGCTTATATTTGTGTAAGATGGATCAGAGTTGATTGTACTCATTCTAAGAAGCTACTAGCAAGACATATGTAACTACAAGCTTTCATACTGACTTAGCTTTGACATTAGAGCCCAGGACTTGAAAAATGGAAATTAGTAAATCACAACCACATCAAATTCTTCCCTGCCCCATTTCTCCCTATTCCAAAAGCAACTCCTACAAGTCCAACCGGACCCCAAATCCATTAACTTTTGCAAATCCATATTTCTAAACAGTTAACAACCATATTAAGAATAATTTAATCAAATTCCAAAAATTACGAAATGTATGGCAGTCGAATACGCTTTCCTCGGATCCTCTGTTGTAGCTAGAAGCACGACGGATATATGCATTCCCATACCTAGAAAGCACGACACGAATGCTTTTGTCGCCTAAGGTGCTGGACTTTAGCGACCTTCGTGGATCCTTTTTGCCTCTGAAAACCCATAAGAGGGTCCAAACTCCCCCGGTCCGGACTTCAATACCTCAAAGTAAGAAACACTTGAACTTCAACTGTGGCTTGGGCTTGGGCTTGGGCCAGGGGCTAAGTTGGACATTCTAAGCCTTTGCTTTTCATTGAACGAATTGATCTTCTCAAGCTTCAGCCAGCCCTAAACTTGGCAATGAAGCCATCTGCTTTGGTGTCCACGTCGGGGCTGGCTCAGACAGCACAACGGCGCATCACTGCCGTCGATCAAGGTTGCTGTGGGACCGGGTGATTCGCAAGATGCCTTCGGTGAAGAAGTATCAACGTCATCAAGCTCCGGGGACCCACTGCGGGAGCTGTGGGTGCTCTGTACCCTAACATGATTACCTTGCTCCACAAATTTCCTCTCCGGCAGGTTGAACGGCGGTGGGTGAGAATGAAGCGGAGGAACTTGAGACTGAGAAATGAAAGCATATAGATTGTCAACACACTTTGGCCTTTGCTTTTCATTCTTATTTTGCCCATGGCAACCGGATCTCGTTTTTATCCCGGCACTTCTGCTTCCTTTTGGTCGAAATGTTTAATCTCCGGCGGAGGCGAACTGTGGAGGCGGCGATGGTGCCAAGTCCTCTATTTGACTCGGGTTTTTGAGAGCGCAGGGAAACGGATAGATGCGCTAGCAACGGCGGAGCCAGGATTTCAACCCATGTGTTAAAAATATATCGAAATTAATAAATTTTTTATAAGTAAAATAGCACAAAAAAAGCGTTAAGGGTGTTTTCTAGAATTTTCACAGATGAATATCTTAAATTGTTGTGTTTTTTAAATCTTATCTCATATATATATATATATATATATATATATATATATATATATATATATATATATATATATATATGATAGTTAATGTCAGGAATTACTTGACAATTAAATATAACTCCACTTACAATTCAGTTCGATATTCAGCACTTTAACTGTAACAAAGTATTCAATTAAATTTTCTTCTCTTAACTGACTTTCTAGTGTCGATATGAATACCCAATGTCACAAGTCTGGCAAGGTTTTTGTTTCTCTATCCCTTTTTTATCATCTTGTTATTAAGATAGCAACAGTAGCTCTTTGACCCTCTTTTTTTTTTAAACATCTGCAATTATATTATCCTGATGATCTTGTTAATAGTTGGAGTTTGGACAGCATATATGCAGACACTACTTTTTTCTATTTAATTTTTGAAGTCCTAAAAATATGTGTTCATTTCATTGGTCTTCGTAACTGATTTATGAAAGGGCTAATTACACCTATGTCCCTGAGGTTTGGGGGTAATTACACGCGAGGACACAAAGTTTCAAAATGTAACACTTATGTCCATTGACAAACGGAATACCAAAATACTTAACGGTTCTGACAAAAAGACCAAGTTGCCCCTAAATAAAAGTTGAAATCCTGATTTGCCCCTGGGACCACATAAAACCCTAATTTTCATTGTCTCCCCCCCACTCGCCTGTGCCTCCCCCTACCCCTTCCCCCTCCCCATTGCCCCCACCCTACCCCTTTCCCTTCCCCGTCGCCCCCACCATACCCCTTCCCCGTTGCCCCCACCCTACCCCTTCCCCTTCCCCGTCGCCCCCTACCCTCCCCCTTCCCCTTCCCCGTCGCCCCCTACCCTCCCCCTCCTCCCTTCCCCTTCCCCTTCCCCGTCGCCGGCGTCTCCTTCACTGGTCGATCGCAAGGAGCGTCGGAGTTGATCGCCCGCTGCAGTGGTGTAGCAGCACGGTGGCTTCGGTAGTTGCAGTGGTGTAGCAGCACGGTGGCTTCGGCGCGATGCTCGCAGAGGCTCGATGAAGCATCTTCCTCCCCCTTCCCAGTCTGCGCTGCAACCCATCTTCCTCCCCCATCCCCGGCGCTGCACCCCGACCTTCGGCAGTTGAATTGAATTGAAGATTGAATACCAAAATACAGATTGAGTTGAAGATTAAATTGAAGCCCTAATTGGTTTTGAAAATTAGGGTTTTGAAACCCTAATTGGTAGATTGAAACCCTAATTGAGTTGAAGATTGAATTGAATTGCAGATTGAATTGAAGCCCTAATTGGTTTTGAAAATTAGGGTTTTGAAACCCTAATTGGTAGATTGAAACCCTAATTGAGTTGAAAATTGAATTGAATTACCTTGATCTTTAATTAAGGCTTGATATCTTAATATAAAAAAATTTAAAAAATATACAATACATACAGTACAAGGGGTAGCATTGTCATTTTAAAAATACGTATCGATGACATCATAAAAAAAGTACACTTTTTGGACGGAACCCTGACGGATGGACACGGGTGATAAATTTGAAACACTTTTGGTCACGGAATGTTACATTTTGAAACTTTGTGTCCTTGACTGTAATTACCCCCTAACCTCAGGGACATAGGTGTAATTAGCCCTTTATGAAATTATGGGTAAAAATACGAGTTTCTGAACATTTAAAGCAGATAAGACCTAAATTACTTCGTACTTGCAAATTGTAACCGGACATTAATATCTTCAAGTTGACAAACAAAATTAAAAAAAAATTGAATGAACACTTATTGACTGAAAAATGGGTGCCCTCAAAATTTGGAATACTTAAGTAATCAACAGTTTCGAAACATACCTATTGTCGTCGAGTCACCGGAGGAGTGAAGACTGAAGATATTGGCGCCGATAGAGTGAAGATCAAATGTCAATGACTGTGTCGTTGCCGTCGCCTGTCTGCGCTTTGCCGGAGTGAGGCGCCATGCCGTGACTGAGACGATGAGATCGAATTGAAAGGAGGTCCGACTTTCGAAATCTTGTCGTGAAAATTGCCAGGAGAGAGAGAGAGTTGTGAAAATGGCAAGAAGAGAGAGAGAGAGCGAAATTCTAAAAAAACTATATATATATATATATATATATATATATATATATATATTTCCCCAAAATCTCAGGGGCTACATTAGCCCCGGGTACAAGTGTGGCTCCGCCACTCAGGCGCGAGCTTTTGTTACCGACGCTCTCTTCTGTTCTGTGAGCCACGACACGAGAGAGGATTGAAATTTGATCTACTGATACACAAAACCATAAGGCCAAGACAACAAACATAGTCCCGGAGGGTACAGCTCCAGAAGATTTCTCCCCCCAGATTAGCGCGCATTCAGCACAAAGAAAATAGCAAACAAAAATCCAGGAAGCATAACAGCAGTTTTCAACGTATTCTTCTTCCCTGCTGTACCCTTGAACATCTTCTTGTATGGCCGTGCGGAGGAGTAACCCATGAAGACCCATAAGAAAACCATGGCAGTCATAAGCCCACCTCGGTTGGATTGTTGGAAGGTGATGAGAAACCCAGCAGTGCGAATATCATAGTTATGATAGGTAGTTCTTTACATTGGAAATGGGCAGGTTGCGGTAGTAATCAAATGGCAGTGTGGGGCCATCATTAGGCCTGTCTTGCAAGAATGCCAGCCTGTAATTCGTTTTTATAGTCAAGGAGGCTTGGTGGTTCGGTGGTTCTCAAGATATCAATTAAAGTTTATTACCTGGATTCGAATTCTGTCTGTTGCATTTATTACTTGTAAATTTATTTTGCTTGTAAACTTATTTTGTCGCCCTGTATGTATTCTACATACGGGTTCTTGTGCGCTTCGATCCCAATATAAGTGTGATAATCAAAGATTCAGATGTATGTAGCGGTCTTGTACGTCCTCAAGGCATATGAAGCTCAAAACATTCAAAAAAGCCTATCAAGGCTCCATCGGGAATCTCAAGGCTAGAATAGAAGTTCCAGGATTCCAAAGCTTTTGATCAGAAACCCTTGATCTAAATGGAGGTTTTGTCAGCAGGTTCAGTTCAACACACTCATCTGATGCCATTAGCTTAATCAATTTTGCCAATAGTTCCTCACATATTAGCTGAAAATCAGCTTTTAAAAGCAGCAGACGGGAGAAAACTCAGTCACCTTCATACCAACACTAAAAAATCGAGCATATTAATCTTACAAATATGCATTTTCTAGGGTCTCCTAGGGAAGAAGGCTGTCATATTCTTAGTCATGATAAACCTTTGCCAAGTGAAGAACTTCCAGTGTCATAAACCACAAATGGTGTAAGCAACTTTCTAGCCTCTCTTAAAAGGAAGAAGAAGAAGAAGTGACGTAGTATACTCCGTGGAGTTAGGTGGAAGGTTACCTGTGACATCGTATACTCCGTGGCTTTTTAATCGTTAGACTCCACTTTTCTAGAGTTGATCTTGCAGGAAGTTAGCGCGCTTCTCAAAACTTAATAGCTGGTACACGGTTGAAAGAAGGTTGCCACATAAACCGCAGTTTACTAACAGTGGGAACTGTTATTCGCAAATTAAGGTTGGCCTTTTCCTCTTTTTGAAGTTCTCTTTCCCTTTTTGTCCTTTGGGTAAGCGAGAAGTCATCTCCTCTCTTCAGATAGCAGTAAGATGGGAGCCTAAATCAGCTCCATTGTGGCTTCAAATTACCATTAGTTCTTGTCAATGCTCACATCCCTCAAACTCTCCCATGTTTTGTCCCTCTTTTATCTAGTCATATCACATAGAGCGAGTAACAGAGGTTAATATAAGTAATTGGTTTTTGCCTCGTAGCTGCTATAACTGTAAAGAGATTGTCAACATAGTACTTGAATCTATCAGAATCCTTCCTCTAATTGGATTTCATTGCCAATCTAAAACACCTGCATGATCTGAAGTAGGAACATGATAAAAATTGCCTTCGCTCCATGCGGTTTCATTGGAGGCAGCACCAAGCCTTCCCTGAGATGAGATTCACCACCTCTTTAATATTTCATCGGCACTTTGCAGCCACGAATTAAAAGGCTGATGAAGTTGAAGCATCCTTCATTTGGAATAAATTATAAGCAAAGCACCGAGAAAGTTCGTACCAAAGCAAGATGGGTTCACAGCGGAAAGCGAGAGGAATCTCTCAGAGACATAGCCGAGGGGTTAGGTTGCAGTACGTATTAAGGCTACTACACGTTCACCTGGCAGTCTCAAAATCTCAGTAAGTGCTTATCACTCAGACTCAATTGTCATGAACTCATAATGGATTCCTGCCAATAGTTTCTATTGGTACGTGGAAGCCTTCAGCAGGCATGACTGACTGGAAAGCGCATGAAGAGTTGCAGCTACCCTCAATGAGAGTTGATTGTAGTCATATTCTAAGAAGCTACTCTACAAGCCTTCATCCTCTATGAGCAGAAATTACTGACTTAGCTTTGAGATTACAACCCACGACTTGAAAATTAGTAAGTCACACTCACATCAAATTCTTTCCTACCTAAATGAGTATTTCTCTCTATTCCAAAAGCAACTCCCACAAGTCCAGCCAGACCCCAAAAGCCATTAATTTTTGCAAATATTTCTAACCACTTAACAAACTTATTAAGAATAATTTAATCAAATTCCAAAAATTACGAAATCGTATAGTAGTCGAATACCCTTCCCTCGAATCCAACGTTGTAGCTAGAAGCACGACGGATAGATGCATTGTAGTTTTCTCCCATGCCTAAAAATCACGACACGAATGTTTTTGTCGCCTAGGGTGCTGGACTTTAGTGACCTTTGTGGGACTTTAGTGACCTTTGTGGAACTTTTTGCCTCTGAAAACCAATCAGTGGGTCCAAATTCCTCCGGGCCGGACTTCAATACCCCGAAGTAAGAAACACTTGAACTTCAACTGTGGCTTGGGCTTGGTCCTGGGCCTAAGTTGGACATCCTAAGCCATTGCTTTTGATTGAACGAATTTATCTTCTCAAGCTTCAGCCCAGCCCTAAACTTAGCAATGCAGCTATATCTGCCTTGCTGTCCAGGTCGGGGCCCGGACAGAACAACGGCTCGTCACCACCGTCGATCAAGGTTGCTGTGCGACCGGGTGACTCGCAAGATGCCTTCAGTGAAGAAGTATCAACGTCATCAATCTCCGGGGACCCGCTGCGGGAGCTGTGCGTGCTCTGTACCCTAACATGATTACCTCGCACAACAAATTTCCTCGCAGGCACGTTGAACGGCGGGGCGGTGGCGGTATCCGACTCAACGGCGAGGGGCTGCCGCTCGAGTTCCCGTCGACGCTGTTGAAACAGCTGATCTTCACCGGCACAGTAGGAGCAGGGACTGAAGTCATCTGGTTTCTGGGTTTTGATGCACGCGCCACCGTGGATGGTGGTGGAGGTGGCGGTGGTGTTGGAGGGGACATTGAGGCATCTGAAACGAGTCTTTCTATCTTGCCATTGTTGAATGTGAACAGATTTTGGAAGACAGAAGCCAGCGGCAGCGGCGGCGTAGACGGCGGTGGGTGAGAATGAAGCTGAGGAACTTGAGACTGAGAAATGAAAGCATCTAGATTGTCAACACGCTTTGGCCTTTACTTTTCTTTCTTCTTTAGCCCATGGAAACGGGATTTCATTACGCTGTCACTTCTGCATCTTTTTTGGTCGAAATGTTTAATCTCCGGCGGTGGCGGAGGCGGATGCTGTGGAGGCGGCGGTGGTGCCAAGTCCTCCATTTGACTCGGGGTCTTGAGAGCGTGGGGAAAGGGACAGAGGTGTGAGCTTTTGTTACCAGACACTTTCTTCTGTTTTGTTAGACACGAGACGAGAGAGGATCATAATTTAAATTTTTACACCTGTCATTATAGAAAATTTGAGTGCGTAATGTCACATGTTAGGCCTGTCTTGCAAAAATGCCAGCCCAATCATTACCGCATTTCGTAATTTAGGGTTGTTAAGTTTGTTTAACTCATAATATCCTCCATTTTCTACTCCTATCTTCTTCACATTTCCTTCTAATTTTTGTGTTGCAATTTTGCAATATTCCAGACTATTGAAAAGAATAAGAGACTTTATTCAACCTAATGTAGCGATGGCAATGGCAGTGGTTGAGGCCGGAAATTCTTGCTTTAAAAGTGGGTTTTTCAGTTGAGTCGAAGGGTAATTCCTCGAATGTTAGGAACTACATTGAAAATTACAAGTTGCGTCACTTCTATTGTCAGGTGAACTGGTGATATGATAATGCATGAATTGACATAAAGTGTCGAGTTTGTACCGGACTTTGAGGTCGGAAATTCTTGCTTTCAAAGCGGATTTTTTAGTTTGAGGGCGATTTCTCGAACGCAAGGAACTACTACGTTGGAAATTACAAGCTGGGCCGGGGCACTTTTATTGTCATGTGAACTAGTAATAATATGATAATGCATAAATTGACATAAAGTGTCAAATTTGTACAGGACTTTGAGACACCAGTGAATATTTTTATTTTGTCCATCCCAAAAGTTTCAACTCCCACCGAGAATTCCTTTTTCTTTTATTGTCGTCCCTCATAGGGGAACTGCTCATGGTTATATGTACTTCCCAAAGAAAACTTTGTAAGTTTGTTAGGCTTCGGAGGAACACGTGTTCCATGCCCCCAATACAAATATCTTAAGTTTTAATGAAGACTTTGACAGCCGAAAGTCTATGTCCAGTACATCCCGCGAAAGGCAATTATCTTACACAAACGAAATAATTAGTCATTTCAAGTGACGTCTTCATGAACACTTGAGTGGATCAAATAGTCTTCGTCAACCATCTTCAGTATTCAATAAGATGCTCATAGAACAAGAAGCGGCATTTTGGTGAAGAACCATATGTGCTGCCGCATTCACTGTCCCTCTCAGGTTTAACAGCCTCTCATGGAGCTGTTTCCTCAACGATCATGTATGCTTTAGTACTACACGAGCCCCCCATGTCAATAGATACCAATCAGTAAGTAAGAGCTCTTTTAACACACATTCTGTGTTACGCACAGCACTAAAAGGGTGCTACAAACGGAACAGAACGTTGAACCTTTTCAGATTGTCGACCCTCTTGCATTACCGGTGTTCCCTACACAATGAAAGCAAGCATGTTAGAGTCGTAACTACGGAGTGAAACTAATGTCAATTTCTAGCTTCAACAACACACCAATACGATCAACTTTAAGCCCCTATAAATTCGTTCCATATTGATGAGGTTACGAAGGACATGAGGACTCGGTACCGTGGTTTATGTTTTGGGACTTCAAGTCTAAAAGTTTTAGGTTTAAATAGGATTCAGGCATTGTATGTGCTGTGCAACTTCAGCAGGCAATGAATAGTAGCAAGGACTGAGTACACCTGAACTGGCCAGACAAGTCTTGTGGACTAATACTAAAGTAAATTACGAGAGATCAATGGGGATGCCACTGCTACAAACAAGAGTAGGTTCTCTAAGGCGGAGAAGGGATCCAGTGATTTAGCAGTGCTGTGCAACCGTACGTGGTTCCTACCAAGTTCAAGGAAAGGTTTTATGAGCAGCTCTTCAAAGAAGCCATTTGCTGAGTTATAGGGGGCAATTGTCAATTAAGAGGTACAAATACATGTAATTAGCCGAGGCATATGAAGCTCAAAACCTTCATAGGCCGATCAAGGCCCCATCGAAATCAATAGCCTAAAATAGAAATTTCAGGATTCTAAAGCTTTTGATCAGAAATCCTTGATCTAAAAGGAGATCTGGTCAGCAGGTTCAATTCACTCACTAATCTGATGCCATTGACTTAATTTAATTTTAGCCAATGATTCTTAATAGACAGGCTGAAAATCAGCTTTTAAAAGCAACGGATAAGAGAGAAAATTCAGTCACCTTCACAAAATCAAGCACATTAATCTTACAAATATGTATTTTCTGGGGTCTCCTAGGGAAGATGGTTGTCACATCCCTAGTATATACCTTTGCAAACTGAAGAATTTCCAGTGTCATAAATCACAAATGGTGTACGCAACCTTCTAGCGTCTCATAAGGAGGAGAAGAAGAAGTGATGTGTTATGTTATTGCCAAGTTGCCCAGAAGTTGTAACTTGAGTCAATGCTATATATCTATAGAGATTGTTAACGTAGTATTTGAATCTGCCAGAACCCTTCCTCCAATTTGTTTTCATTGCCAATCTACAACACCTGCATGATCTGAAGTAGATTGATGATAAAAAGTTGCCCTCGCTCCTTGCGATTTCATGTGAGGCAGCACCAAGCCTTCCCTCAGATTCACCATCTCTGTTACCTCTCTAATCGTTCATCCCTGAAGCTTTGCAGCCACAAAAAGGCGGATGAAGTTGAAGCATTCTTTGCAAGCCACATGCATCCTCGATAAATTTCGTATTAAAGCAAGATGGGTTGACAGCATAAAGCGAGAGGAATCTCTCAAGGACCTAGTCAAGGGGTTAGGTTGCAGTATCAAAAGTTCGGGTGGTAGTTTCAAAATCTCAATAAGTACTTGTCACTCAGACTCAATTGTCATGAACCTGTAAGGGGTTTGTGCCAGTAGTTTTTATAGTTTGAATAATAAGTTCTTATTGATACATATCTGACAGTCTCAAATATCAATAAGAACTTGTTATTCGGATTTATATGTCATGAACTCGTATTGGAATCATGCCAGCAAATTTTATCGTACGTGAAAGCCTTCAGCAAGCATGACTGGAAAGTGCACGAAGAATTGCAGCTACCCTCAAACTTCGTGTGCTTATATTTGTGTAAGATGGATTAGAGTTGATTGTAGTCATATTCTAAGAAGCTACAAGCATCTAGCAAGACGAGCAAATACAAGCTTTCATCCTTTATGAGCAGAAATTACTGACATAGCTTTGAGATTACAACAAGTCACACCCACATCAAATTCTTCCCTACCTAAATTAGTATCTCTCTTTTCCAAAAGCAACTCCTACCAGTCCAACCAGACCCCAAAAGCCATTAATTGTTGCAAATCCATATTTCTGATCACTTAACAAACTTCTTAAGAATAATTTAATCAAATTCCAAAAACTACGAAAAGTATAGCAGTCGAATACCCTTCTCTCGGATCCTTTGCTGTAGCTAGAAGCACGACGGATATGTGTATTGTGTGTGGTTCTCTCACACCTAAAAACCATTATACGGATGCTTTTGTCGCATAGGGTGATGGACTTTAGCGACCTTTGTGAAACCTTTTTGCCTCTGAAAACCCTTCAGAGGGTCCAAATTCCGCCGGGCTGGACTTCAATACCCCAACGTGAGAGACACTCGAACTTCAACTGTGACTTGGGCTTGGGCCTGGGCCTAAGTTGGACATTCTAAGCCCTTGCTTTTGATTGAACGAATTGATCTTCTCAAGCTTCAGCCCAGCCCTAAACCTAGCAATGAAGCTATCTGCTTTGGTGTCCACGTCGGGGCTTGGACAGAACAAGGGCGCATCACCGCCGTCGCTCACGGTTGCTGTGGGACCAGGTGATTCGCAATATGCCTTCGGCGAAGAAGCATCAACGTCATCAAGCTCCGGGGACCCACTGCAGGAGCTGTGCGTGCTCTGTACCCTAACATAATCACCTTGCACCACAAATTTCCACGCCGGCATGTTGAACGGCGGCAGAGGCGGCGGTGGCGGTATCCGACTCAGCGGCGACTCGCCGCCGCTCGTATTGCCGTCAACGCTGTTGAAACTGTTGATCTTCACCGGCACTGTACGACCAGGGACTGAAGTCATCTGGGTTCTGGCTTTATATGCACGCGCCATCGTGGATGGTGGTGGTGGTGGCGGTGATGGAGGGGACACCGGGGTATCTGAAATGAGTCTTTTTTTCTTGCCCTTTTTAGATGAGAACAGATTTTGGAAGACAGAAGGCGGTGGCGGTGGAGGCGGCGGCGGCGTAGATGGTGGTGGGTGAGAATGAAGGGGAGGAACTTGAGACTGATAAAAGAAAGCATCTAGATTGTCCACACTATTTTGCCTTTGCTTTCTCTTCTTCTTTTGCTTACTGTAAAAGGATGTCACAAAACTTTTGGTGGCATTTGTACCGCCTTTTTTCCTGTCACTTCTGCTTCTTTTTTGGTAGAAATCTCTAGTCTCCGGCAGTGGTGGTGGTGCTGGCGGAGGCGAAGGCTGTGGTGGCGGCGATGGTGCCAAGTCCTCCATTTGAATCGGGGTTTCGTCGGCGGGTTCATTTTCTCTCTTCTTGCTTGTCTTCTCTTCATGCCCAAGATTCTTGTAAGCTCTCTTTGCTCTTTGTTTTAACACCGGCGGCAAAGCTGCTGGTTGTGGTGTTTGTGCTGGCGCCGGCGGCGGTGGAGGAGGAGAAACTTCCTGGGTAATATTCTTGGTTTCTGAATCTTGTCTCTGAAGTACTTCTCCCCAGCCATGATGATAATATTGATGCAGTTGATCAGATCTTGAAACCCGATAACTGTCCACTTGGGTATCGTCGGAGAATCGCCACCGATCATAGCCGGTGACCCACGGCGACACTTGCCGCAGATCCGGGTATGAGCTACTATTTCTCCTCATTAAACCCACTCTAGAACTAGTGGGATGATCAAATGCCGTTCGATCTGAAACTTCATACCATTGATGTGGTGTTGATGGGTTTGATTTGGGGACCTCATTGGAGTTAGTTCGCTGATAACCATCGTATGCTGAATCATAGTTTCTGTTTCTACTTAGGAAGCCAAAGATAATAGCAAAGAGAACTAGCACTATGTTAACAGAATCCCAGCTCTTTTTCACTGTGTTTGGTCTGAAAATCTGGGCTGTGGAAGAGATCACTGAAGGTATAATGAAGACCAGGAAAAAGGCAGCGGTTACTAGCAGTATTATGATCAAGAGTCCGGTGCTGAACAAGAGAGAGGAAGCGCGGTGGCGGTAGCGGTCAGCACGGCGGAGATTGGTGGTGCTTTGTAGCCAAAATGGTGGCAAGTCTTCCCCATCTTCTTCCATGACTTGGCACTCGCAGGCTGCTTTTGGTACTGGTTGGTTTGCTTTTGAGAGCGTGGGGAAAAGGCGGACAGAGGTGTGAGCTTTTGTTAGGACACTTTCTTGTGTTTTGGTAGCTTTTGATGTAATGTTTGGTTTGCTTTGCTTCTTTTAGTGGTTTTGCAATTTTGCCCCTGTTAGAGAAGAAATCAAATATAAATAAAAAGGTGATAAATATAACGTTAATGTAACTGAGGATAAACTAAGAGGATAATAATTTATTGATCATCTATTATTTGAAAATATTTTCATCTCGTTTCATTTATCACTTCCTTTTATACCCGTTCGTATCTTTTACCGTTGCGCATAAATTTTTTTATCACGACGAATGAATCAAACGTTGGATAATGGGTGGTTGTGGTAGTAATCAAATGGCAGTGTGGGGCCATTACCGTATCATTCTTGAAGAATTGAAGGCAATTCATTTTGCGTAATGTCACATGTTAGGCCAGTCTTGCCAGAATGCCAGCCCAATTAGGCCAGTCTTGCTAGAATGCCAGCCCAATCAATGCTGCGTATCGTAATTCATATCCACACCAAATGATTGTTTGACCAATTTAGGGTTGTTAAGATTGTTTAACTCAGAATATCATTGATTTTTTTACTCTTCAATTCTTCAAATTGTCTTTGTGTTCTCACTTTGCTAGTTTACTTTATGCCGGACTATCGAAGAGAATCAAAAATTTTATTCAATCTGATATCGATTGTCTGGATGATAATGACAGTGGTTGAGGCTAGAAATTTTTGCTTTTGAAGTGGATTTGGGAGATTCTGTTTGAAGGCAAATCCTCGAACACTAAGAACTACATTGAAGACTACAAGTTGCGACAATTTTGTTGTCAAGAGAATTGGTAATGCATGAATAGGCAAAAAAATGTCAAATTTCTACCGGATTTTAAGCCTTGGATGAAAGACATCCGGAAAATTTTTTTCTGTCATCTTAAAAAATTTAACTCCCACCACAAAATGCTCTCTCATTAAGAAGTATTTTTCCTTCTATTGTCTTCCGCCATAAGAATTTCTTCCGGTTGCGTTCTCCCTAAAGAAAGCTTGTTAAGTTTTCAAGGATTCGCCGGAACACATGTTTATGTTCATGTTCATGTCCCAAAGACAAATCTTATGTTAAAAATAATGAAGACTTTGACAGCTTAAAGTCTGTCCAATACATCCCGCGTAAGACAATTATCTTACACAAACATAAGAATTAGTCACATTAAGTGACGTCTTCGTAAACTTGAGGGGATGAATTGTCTTCGCTGACCATCTTCCAGACGTATTACAGTAGGCATAATGACCATGTTACCTGTGTTCCTTCGGGCAAATTATGCCCAGAATTTTTGAAATTTATTATAATTATACTCGGTGCCTATTAATTATTTTTGTTTCATTCCATTCTTTGAGGTTTGTGACTGAATTACGTAGCACCCACTTCCGTAATGAACACGTCAACAAAAAAAAAAGTTAGGGCACCATGTATTTAATACGAAATACCCAAAACTCCCTTTAGGTTTTCTCTTCTTCGCCAATATCCAACCGATGCATTGAGGTTGTGGTGATTCAACGCCCAACCCCACCCACCACCACCACCACCACCACCACCACATCTCTCTCTCTCTCATCATCGTCGTCGCCACTCCATCGATCTCCCGCTCACCACCACTTCATCTATCCACCACGTACTACCATTGAGTCAAGTCATCACCACATCACTGATCCCCCACCCACCACTAATACATCTATCCACCAACACCACCACTGGGTCAAGCTGCCCCAGGCCACCAATCCCCTACCCACGACTAATACATCTAACAACCAAGCGCCACCGTTGGGTCAAGTCGTTGCCACACCACCAATCCCCCACCCACCGTAGATCTACCCAAATATGAACCCAAGACCACTAGTTTTCCCTCTCCACCAAGCGCCAACGTTGGGTCAAGCTACCGTTGGTACCCCCTCTCATTGTCGCCACCGCTGTCTCTCTAAATACCACTGACACTATCCATTGCAACTCACCACTATCGCTGACCAAGGGTTTGTGTTGACAAGCTGTTGCTTTTAGTTTTGGTTCTCGAAAAAATAAAACTCAAAACTAGTTGTGATTTATTTTTATTTTATTTTATTGAGAAAAAAAATAGGTGGATATTTGATAGAGCGGTTTTTGTTTTGAGTATTCTTTTCTCATTCTTCTTTTTTTCTTTTTCCATTTATCCTTAAAATCTTCTTTTCTTTTCCAACAAAACCCTCTAGCCACATCCACCGCCAGTCACCACCACCACCTTACTCGCACCACCATCACCACCACCCGCCCATTATCAAATCACAAATATGCAACGACGATGGTATGATTGGCGAAGCTTGTGAGTATGGTGGAGGTCACGACGATGGCTACAATGTCTGATTTGAGTGATGATAGTTGGTCGTCGCAAATCTGAAATAATGATTGTCGGGTGGAGCAGACCTGTGACGGTGCAATGGCGGTGGAATGTGAATGGTGACAATGGTGGGATGACGGCGCTGGTCTCGATGGTGGTAGTGGGTGTGTGCGGTCGGCGATGCTCAGTCGTGGTGTTAGTGGTAGTGGTCAATGGTGTTGGGTCATGGTGATGGCGGCAGGTGTGGTGGTCATGGTGGTGTTGTGTGTGATGAAAGTTTTGTTAAAATGTTGCTCATTTTTTTTGCTTTTAACAAAATTTGAAGTTTGGATCTCAAAGCAAAAAACCAAAACTAGAGACCCAAAACTCCAAAGTGGAGTTTTTAAAAACAGTCCCGTTTTAAAAACTGATTTTTCAAAATTAAAGGGGAAAAAACATAAATTGTTTGTCAAACGGTTTTTTTTTCTCCAGTTTACAAAATTGAAGTAAACTGAAAAAAAAAAAAAAAACCTGTCAAACGTTACCCAAGAATACTCCTCTCATGAAAACCCCATCCACAGGGACCATACATTCCCGTTTGGATCTACTTTTTTGGTGTCGATCTGAAGATGCAACCATGTCGTTGTGGTTATGGTAAGGTCAGCAGTTGTTAATTTGTTTTAGGCGGTGGTAGCGGGGCAGTTGTGTAGCTTGGCAATGGTTTGTTTTTTATGGCTGTGTGAATTGCGTAAGTTTATTTTGTTATAAGGGATATTATTGTCTTTTCATATATTTTTTAACCCTGTCAACTGAAAAAGAAAAAAAGTAAAATTCAGTATAATAAAAATAGTTAGTAAGCACCAAGTGTAGTTATGATAAACTTCAAGGGTTCGGGATGTAATTTGTCCTATTCTTTCTCTCTTTTAACACATCAGTAAATAAGATGCTCATAGAACAAGTTCATTTACAAGAAGGAAGTTCTCATATTCACTTATCCCAGTGATTCTTCATTGATATGGAAGCAACTACTCTCAGGATGAGATGGTTATACAACAACTAATAGGCTATAGAAGGGGTGATGGTCAGACCACATGGTCATGATGAGACAACTGGTCCACCACTGGGCCTCTCATCAAGCATTTTGGTGAAGAACCATCTGTGCTGCTGCAATCACCGTCCATCTCAGCTTTAACAGCCTCGCGGAGCTTCACAACCGGTTTCATAATCAAAACAATCATGTACGCTTATTGTACTACACAAGCCCCCCATGTCAAAGGATATCAAGCGGTAACGGCCCTTTAACGCGAATTCTGTATTATGCACAAACCTCCTGCAATGCCATTGTAACCTACTTGGGCCCGACAAAAGATTACAATACAAGGTGGTTTTATGTAGCACAAAGAACAAACCCAATGTTTCTCCGTAGCGAGGACATAAGCGGATCAGCAAGAACGACTATAACATGATAACAGCTACTGTTATCAACAGTGCTATTGTAAATATTGAAGCCTGCAAACATTATCAGATCTTGGATTAATATGAGCACGAAAGGCCAACGAAGGAATAGTGATGTGCTTATGCTTGAACAGAGGATATGCCATCATTAAAACAAATTGAGGCTGGTAATTGCAGAAAATTAACCCAGATCAGTTGCTTTCTTAATATAGCTAGGCCTCATGTCTAGTAAAGCGACTTTCCCTTCCATCAGCGTTAACTTCTATGTTGTTTTGTGACATCCACATTTCACACGAACCATGAGTGTGCATTGGCGAATTTTATACTGCCAAAATATAAAGATTCTGAAGCTATTTTCAACTCATGGGAGCAAATTCACACGCATGCGAGCACGATAAGCACGCTGGCACATAGAATTTTGTTCCCTCTCCAACACTATTCTTCATTACAAACCAAAATTTTTGAATAAAAGAATGGATAAAGCAACACGTGACCAATAAAACCATCCAGATCGCCTGCACATGGTGGACAGAAGACAATCTATTCATTTGCAGTATCGAGTTTTCATTTTTGATTTCTGAGGGCGGGGGTGGGAGAGGGTTGGTGCTGAAGCGAAAGTGACAAAAGAGCCGAGCCTAAAAAGTTTACAACCTCAAGAGAGTAAGAAACCATGTTCCGGCCTATCCTGATGTACTGATACACCTTAAACCATTGTATACCTTCTCTACCTACAATTATACGTTTCTCTCTCCAAGAAATCTCTTTTCCATCTGTATGATTTTACTTTTGTGGTGGAGGTGTATAAAAATCAAGGTGGTGATCCAGTAATCGTCCATCGACTACCTGTCACAATAAATGTATGCAAGCGTCAATGAGCAGCATAATTGTAGGGATTGGTAGCTCAGACTGACGAGGGAAAGAGGTATACGAGGAGAGAAGATCAGTAAACGTCGTTCATGACATGGCGGTGAGAGGTGAAGATGATGAGTTGGGACTTGGGAAGGAAACAAGAGAGCATGACAAAAAAATCACATTATATTCACTATTGAACTGGTAAAATTGTGATTTAGATGTTGTGACACAAGCAGAAATGTCGTGACTCATTTCGCATTTTGGGATTCATACTTATAGCCCCTTCTTTTCATTTCCCTCGGCTGTCCAAGGAGGAGTACTCTTTCCAAACAACAAGAAGTCGAGAACTTACATGAGGCAACTATAGTTTTTGAAAACACAAGAAGAGTTGTTTACAAGTATTAAAGTTCCAAGAGAAAGCATAGTTTTCTAAAGCAAAAAGCATAGAGTATATACAAGTCCAAAACTCGTAGAAATTACAGGAGAAGATCTTCAAAAATAAGTCAGCTTAAGAAGGAAATACCTTTAGCAAAGCAGTGTTATCTTAAAAGAGCATATGCATGAGATATGACATTTCACAGGTTTGGGGTTCAAGGTTTAGCATTTTTTTGTAGCACCAGACGACAAAAGCCACTTAATGTGTCCCAACTACATAAATTATGTTTCACCCTCGCAATACAAAATCGAGTAGACAGTTGAAGGATGCAGTGTGCGGTACACTTACAGCTATTGCATTAGCCGCAAGTCCTGATCGTTCCCTGGGATCCTTGTCGTAGTATTTTCCAAAGTAAAGTATTGTGGCATAATACCACATTAACGGAATTATAAATCCAAGCAAAAAACTGCATGGGATGGTAAATCCTTTAGAGAGAGAGAGACAGAGGAAGAGAACATTGACATTACCATATATAGGAATAAGGGAACTCACGAAAACCAGCCTATTCCACAGCCACAGCAACGAAGGGGTCTGTCAAGCACTCCCAGTTTTTTATCCTCCACATCTCCGATGAGGGTATAATTTCCATTTGCACTCTCCTTGACATCTGGTGAAACCCCTATTTACCAAGATACATTTAATTAAACTTACCCTGTTACTCTTGCAAGAAAAAGTTTGTGTTGCTACAAAATCTCAGATGGTACATAAATGAAATTCAAAATGCATTCACCAAGCATAAATAGAATCATATTGTTTCCAGATAAGCTATTTTCAAAGGAAATTCCTGGGCATGATGGGTTCAATAGGATACCCATGATGCGCATTATTCCAGTCAAATACATGTCATAGTAAAATTGGTACTTATTTATAAATTCAGTGGACTTTTAAAATGGGATCACCCATTTCATAAGAGTTTGAGATGACATTTTATATTACCAATGGGATAGCCAAATTGACGAGACTTCAGTCATTTCAGGGTCTAGCTAGGTTTAGATGTACACAAAAAGAAGTTGCTTCAGTGTTTCAAACGTAAAACCTCCAGCTTCCAAGTTACAAAGGAGCAACCTTGCCCTTGCAACAAGGCTCGCCCTCTACTATATGAGTAAATTTGTTGTCAAACAAGAATTTGTAACTTCTTTTGGTAAGAAGTAATGTCATTATTTAACTTGGCCTATACAAATTATGTTAGCCATGGTAATGAAAAGATTCGGATGCCTAAAAAGAAAGACATCTAGACCAAAGACCAGGGAGACGAGACAATGAAGATAATTTTGAATGAAAAACAGGAAAGCATAGGACAGCAGAAGCAGGTAGAGTAAGAAGCATTTAGTCAGTCAACTTATGCTTGCTTGACTGCCAATAATGCTGCAGCGGAACCATGACCCAAGAGAAGGACCTTGTACCTAGGGCTAGAGATGTAATAAGGAGCATCTTAATTTTTTCCAGTGACAATGTAAATTCACTATAATTCAGACACACTATGCAAAGCCAACTGACCAACAAGAACCAACGATAGACGAATAGGAGTCATCAAGAAAAGAACGAAATACATAAATTTTACATGAAACGCTACACTTTCACGAAAACTGCAAAATCTTTGACCAAATATTTCCCAGAGCACATCCTACCGAAATGAAAATGCAGAGAAGAAAACAAAGCCAGATAGAGATGATTACTTCGATCCATGAGTATGAAAGATTAGAGATGTAGTGAGTCAATATTCCCGGCTCCTCTATCTTCCTTTATAGCACCTGTTACATAGAAGTGCACCTGTTTAAGCAGCTAGTATCATGAAAATGAAGTTATGCTACAAGCAGCATTTCCAAGTGAATTGAAGTTCATTTTTGGCATGACAGGATCCTAGCAAACTGTATAAGTTTACTGGTAAATAATATTGGCACGTACGAAAAACATGTTTATCATATGACAAGTTTGTCATAAAGCAAATTGTCATACGACAAATGTTCCCGGTAAGTAGGCAATCATCAACATTTCAAACAAAACTCTCACAACTCCGGAAAAGATCAGATCTACAACTAAAATGACAAAAAGCATGTACGGTCAACTCTAAGGATATATTTTAATACAAAAGTACAGCCCCACGAATCAGGAAGCCCATCTTGATGGTAAATTCTTGAGGTTCCACTTCTTATCAAAAGGGGTGAGGACTGAAGCATCTGTTGTAAAACATTTGACTTCCTTCCAATTACCGGAATGCCAACTTCAAGTGTACACCCTTAAGTCAAATAATGAAAAGAGGCCCCCTATTACATAGAACTAACAAATGAATCGACGCAATCGATACACTTGATAACAACTTCAACAAACAGATGTCTTATCTTCCCCTGGCTTTTTCTCTTCCCAAATTACTCAGAAAACCAACTTTCCGTGAACACCTTGGCTACCTAGCAATCTGAAACCAACTTGGGGTGGAGTCAATTTTGGGTGAACCAACTTAAGGCTGTATTGCGCTGGTTGTGAGGGTAACGAAGGAAGGGGGTCATGGCATAAGAATCTGTCAGTAGCTAGTGCTTTAATTGAAGTCATGTATAACTCATGCCAATCAGTGCAGATGGAACACTAACACATGCAATACTTGGGTGGATTCACTACCACTTCTATAACGATAAGACTGACATTCTTCGAGCATTACATGCAAAGTATAGTGGGTTACACAAATTTCCTGGGAAATTGGAGCCACCCTGGATCTGTCACAGAAGTGGGTAATTAGACTAAGATTTCCAAAAGCAAGCAAAAATTCACGGGCCACAACTCATCATCATTAATGTTGTGGAACACTCTTTTGCCCAAAGGAAACTGGTACCAAACAAGATATCCAACAAGCAAAGCACAAATTCAGGTATAAGGGTATGATTGTTAACGAAGTCTGAAATCACAAAAAAAACCAAAGAAAAGAATACCAGCTGATTAAAAGAGTAGTAAAATGATTACCTATACTGTTTTTGTGCATTTAGTCTCACTAGTTAACCACTTGTCAAACCCCCAAAGCAAACAGTCAACGCAAACAGCATAACACCCAGAAATTCAAAACAGAAAGTCTTTAATCAAAAACCCCTCATCGCGAATAATGAATTAAGAGTGGCCAAGCAACTCAAGTTTGAGCTGCCCATTAGCCATCAAGATTAGAAGCGCTTCTGTGTGTGTGTGTGTGTGTGTGAGAGAGAGAGAGAGGGCGTGTGTACCAGTAAAAAGGTGGGGCTACAAACGTAAGCCAGTCAACAAGGAGCAGGGAATTGCAAACTGAAGAGGAAGAAAGCAGATTCCGTTTGGGGCTAAGAAGCCTTCAAAACGCTTTCTTCTCCATCTTGTCTCCTCTCCTTCTCTCTACTCCATTTCTTTTCTTCGCCTTGTAATAAGGAGCAACGTGGTAGTCATGACTCGTGAGTCATGACACATGACTCAACTCGCACCAAATCGACACTCATAATTTCTAATTTATTACGTCACAAAAAAATTAAGCGTAAATATAATGTATTCGTAATTTAGTCAATTATTGATGATACAATTAGCCTCATTAAACTACTTTTAATACTCTAGTGATTCATACTATAAACTAGTAATTAAAACTCCAACGATATAGCAACAATTTTTTCCTATTTGTATGCTACCGTGACTTCAAGAGGAACTGTGTTGCGATATAAAGAACAAAATTTTATTATATGATTTATATTACACAGTATTAATGTTTAATTTTTGTCGTCGGGCACCCAAATTGGAGTGAGCGTGACATCGTGTTACATGTTTCATGAGGCAAATGCGTAATGTGTACAATAGTTGAACCACTCCCTTTGTCTCCTTAAATCTTTTCATCTTTAACATTTTGTAAGAATTTGAAGATAAAATTTACTTCACAAAGTTTAACTAAATAGAAATAATAATTGAATAAGTAGCACTTAAAAAGTCAAATTAGTATATTAAAAATAGTAAATTCAATATTTTTATGAACCAAATATAGTTAGTAAGAAGTAAAAGAGAAAATTTAATGAAATAGAGAAATCATATGCCTTTTTATTGAATAATAATAAATATTTTTAGATTGATTTTAACGTCATCCAAGATTAATCGGCCTGATTGGATCCCCCTCATTAGTCCATAGAAACATGAATGAAACTTATGAGGGGGAAAAGTAGCGGAAAAGAAAAGGCACATAAACATCACTGAATATATAGATGTCAATTTCGAATCCTAAGTACGGCTTTCTCAAGGAAGCCTCACTGACGTCGGTATAAACAACCCCCCTCCTCTGTGATTGAGTTGTACCCTACGTACGGCTTTCTCAAGGGAGCTTGGCACTTACCTACTTCCTGAAAAGCTATCGAGGGCAGTGAGGGGAAACTTTCTGGCTAGGAATTGCGGGGAATGGAGCCCTGCCCCTAAGTGTCTTCTCATCTTTCACCATGTGATCAATCTGTATATATGTGCCTAGCAGAACTCCACAGTAGTAGTAAGAAAAAAAAACATTTACTTACACGAAAGAGAGAAGAACTTGAGATTTGAGCAACTATGCAGCAATAACAGAAGCTCCGGGATGGCATGACATGTTGCATAACGAAAGCTCAGTAATAGAGATTGTTAACTGTTTCTATAACAGATACTTGGCACTGTTCTCATACCCACATTAAGCCCATGTGAAAAAGGAATGGACCAAGCTTGCTATGTAATATTGAGAGGCAGTTCTATGTTGTATAGAGCTATATATATATATTGGAATTGGGACAACAAAATGATGGGTGAAACATATTTATCAAGATTTGCTCTTAAACTTCCTCTGAGCTTTCAAGTCCACCACAATCACAGATATGTTGTCCTTGCTTCCTTTCTGGATAGCAAGCACTGAAAGGTATTCTGCTGCTGCTTGAGCCGCGGGATCTACTCCTCGGCCCCTTTCAACAGGAGCAGCATCCCCATTCTTTTTGTGCCATAGCAGAATCCGCCTCCTAGCCACTTCACACACTTCTTCACTCGTCATCACATCCCACAATCCATCACTGGCTAAAATAAGACACTCATCTTCTCTAGCTCGAGGTGTAAACGTGACTTCTGGGTCAGGTATGATCCATGGCTTTAAATATCTATCACCTACACCAAAAAGAAAAAATGATATAAATGTCAACTTCTATCATCAGAGCAAATTCCAAAGTTCAAAGACGGCCAAAACAAAGAAAAAGGGAAGGCATGCCCATGTTGCCACATGCAAATGCTCTCTGAAGACGGGATAAATGCTGACTTTTTGTACTGAATTTTGATGAAAAAACAAAACAAGGAAAGACAAGGCGTCAAAACTATCTATTCTGTTGAACCTGTTAGTCATGTATTTATGAAAAACAAAATTATATGATGAAGTGCCAATATGCAATTAAACTGGGTACTGTTCTTTTATCCACAGCAGAATGGGTGCACAAAAATGTGTTATTGTGCTGAAGAGTAAACAACTGAATCCCTTCAAAAGCAGCACTTCTCTCCTTCCTTATAAACCAAAGTAGGATAGCAGGCATACAGGAGTCCTTTTTCACAAATTATTTCCCCTACTTGACTTTTTCCTTCTAGAACAACCCATGTTCATCTTCTTCCTCAAGTTATCTTGCGAGCGTTACTTCACATGCAACTATTAAGAAAAAAATGAGGCAGCAAAAACAAAAATTGTGCCCATGTGAGTTTTCACAAAGAGAGAACTCTCCAAAGACAGACTCCGGTAAAATGACTTGGCTCTCTCCCTTTTCTAAAGGCTTCACCTCATTATAGAAAGTGGCCAGAGTCAGAGAAACAAAACTACTAGAAGAAAGGAGATAAATTGACCACCACAAAGTCCCACCAGAAGATGCTAGCAACAAAAGCTCGGGAAAGGCACCTCCTTGCAAGGCCAAGGACTACGCCCTGACCCACTCTGATGTTCTGGATGGAGGACAGACAGAGTATTATCATTTGTTTAGCATAGTTTACATAGCCAGCAATAACAGACAAGGAGGCTTTAAGGACTTGAAGGAGGAGAGAAACAAGGAATTGAATTGAAAAGAGATTGATTTTCATGTATTCTCTCACTTGTTCCATGCATCTCTATCCAGCTAACGGGATCGAGTTCCCATATTAGCTTGGGACGAGATCCCATGAAGCTCCTAACTTGGGATTGCAAAAGCGAGTTTCCGAGAGAAAACGTCACCTTATTAGGAGTTTCCTGCAACTAAGGGACAGACAAGCTTCTTCCAGAACCTGACCTCCCAATAAAATACGACACTCTCACCGTCCTCATAAATAACCTCACAGCAACATAGCCCCAAAGCCGCAAGTCGGCTATACTCATTTTGCCCTATATTCCCCATGAAGCGCTTCAAGTTTAGTGATAAAACATTCAATTCTTGATGTCATTTTTTTAATTTTCGCTTAATGTTAGTAGGCAGATAATTGGAGTTTTCCATTTTTGACTCTTCACCTACAAAAGATATAGGAGTCCAACAACCCACAAAATTTTATCATTTAGCTCAATAACAAAGTAGGTTTAGAGACTTCACGAGAAAATTGAAAAGTAGTTCGCCTTGTGATGCACCCTTCCCATAGTGCATAGATTGATTGGGAAATTCTTCTCACTCGCATTCTTCACTTCCATACAAGATAAATTTCTGCTAATTACCCTTTCAACTAAACCTAGCAAGAAGGTACTTATAGCAAGCCATCCTCCAGCATCCTGCACTTACAACTTTTACTCCACGGAAGAATCAAGTTTACTCTTCAAGGTACTATCAAAGAGTAGAACAGCCCCCCAAACACCTATCCTCCTGAATTCCCCCGTATAAGGCTTGCGTGTTTGGACTCTCTTTTTGGTTTTTCCCTTGTCGAGCTTCTGCACTTTACAATAGTCTGGGTAATCAAAAGTCACCTTTACTTTATCTCAATGTTTCAGTTCAAAGGAAATTCGATGCTTGAGTCTTACTTTGTAAGAAACTTTAAATGTTGTGTAATGAGAAATGCACACTTCCTAGTTCCTACTGTATATGACTGGGTTGCTGAAATCTTCCTTTCTGCTTCACTTTTGTAGCACTGAGCAGACCCCGCTGACTAACCTTTTAGTAAATCACAAGAACTGCTTTATCAAGCCAAGTACTTCAATTGAACCACCCCAAACGCACAAAAGAGATCGAGTTACTCTTGCCAGAATGCCATAACACAAGCCTTGTTAAAGTGATATATACATCATCGCCCCATTCTCTAGTTGCTTAAGCTTTTAAAGCAACGGTCACTTGCATTCGTACAAGATTTCTGGTTTCATAAGATGTTGAGTGCAAGACATCCTCCTGCATTTGGTCTAGCTTTAAGTTAGTGCCTTCGTGTTATGATTGTGCATGGTGCACTACACCTCGGGGTTGCATGTGAGGGGAAGTTTTAAACAAGAAAACATTGTTGGGTCCATTCTCATCAGCTTAACATGTGGACCACAGAGTCTCAAACAATCCTAAGATCTCTCTTATCTTTAGATAAAACCATAACACCTTAACGGCCAATGTTATCTGCAACCTAGAATCTTGCCACCTTAGAAAACGAACAAATACCCCACATCTATTAGAGTTAGAACACGCTTCCATGTTATCAAGACAAAATTAGCCCAGAGTAACCAGAAAAATAGCCAACACATGGTACACTTCTGCATCATTTCACGAAAATCAACAATCCAAACAGCCTTTTCGTAATTCTTCCCTCAAATTTTTTCTTTCTTTTTATTATAGAGCACAAGACAATGTCAACTTATAGTCGGCCAAAACCTTCAGAACAATACAGTGATGAGCACTAATTTTAGAATATACTATTCCAAAAGGGAATTGAGGACTTGATCTAGTTGCAATAACATTTGGCAATAATATTTGGGAACTCCACGGTGGGTTTGTTTAGATTGAACCTAACAGAAAGATTTTCTAAACATAACCATTTCAAAGTTTTTATATGGTGGATACCTGATCTATAGCCTTCGAGGGCAGTAGGACTAACTTAGATGCAAAAAGACAAATTTGAAATGTCGCAAGGTAAATGTCGTTTGGAGGCATGCGCACACTCCTACGAATGGCTACAAGAGCAAAACTCAAAGTACCTACCGATAGACCTTGACATTGCAAGCACACCACAAACACGGTGGCCATCCCACTGTATGACCTTGCCTCCAGATGCTTCAATCCTTGCATATTCATCTTCTCTGTTTGGCTGTCAGTAAAAAAAAAAAAAGAAACGCATTGATATCTGTTTGCCACAATGATTTCAATCCACACTGGCAAAAAAAAGAAGTGCAAAACCTTAAAAAGCATCTTACTTTGTGATCATTAGACAATGCCATGGCTTCCTTGCCACGATAAAGGACTGCTCTTGAATCACCACAATTTGCAACAATGATATGAGATGAACAAATTAATGCAACTACAGCAGTAGAACCAACAGTTTCAGGGGCAACAGGTTTAGAAGTGCGGTTAAGGGTATCTGCATTTTCTAAGGAGATGCCTCTGCTATCTCTACCTCCAACTTCATCATCAACCTTTAGAAAACAACTGGTGAAAGTTTTCTCCCACAGAACTTGTTGAGTGTCTCTCATGCTTCCTTCAGCCAGATCACCTTTAACAGCTCTTAATTCCTCCGCCAAAGCAAAATGGATGCGATCACGACAGTAGTCTGCAACCTGCATGGGAACATCTCTCTGTTTGACAACTAGAGATTGATTTACCACATGGCACACTCCAACATTGGTTATAACACGGAGATAGGTGGAGCTTATATCTATGTAACAAGTTTCTGAAGTAGTTTGAGATAGAAAAAATGAAGGCAAAAAACAGAAAATATTCAGGACGTATTTTATGTTATTTATCGGATACTCGGCCAAAGCTTGAAACTGAAACTAGTATGAAATAACCAAAAGGTGAACCAGCATTAACTTTGTGAATGATTTGCAAGCTATTAGGGAAAAAAAAATTCTGGATCACATGCCTAATCGTGAAATTGAGTAGTTGGATGATACTCTAAGTTAATAAAACCAACATATAGTGTCCCAAAGAAAGAGGTAAACAGTCCGTGCAAAAGAAAAAGGTCGAACCTAAAGGAGTTATGTAAATGAAAAGCAACCAAACGTACCTGACAGCCTCCATGACCATCATACACACCAAAAAAATGAGTTGTTATGTCACTCAAATTTTGACTAATCCCCTCAATTATGCGGTCGCCAATAAGAATTCTAATAGGAATCTTCAGAAATTGAGGCACAGCTGCAACAGCATCTTCCATTTCTGGCCTTTTTCCGCAAATGGACACAGAACCCCAAAGGGGTACGTACTCCAATTCGAAAACACTCCTAATGCCTCCTTTGCCAGAATTCTTATCCGTAGGCAACTGAAGAGCCACAACAGATGCTTTCAGAGTAGGTCCATTAGAACTGTCTCCATTTGCGCTCACAACGGCTAATAGATCATTAGTCAGCTTGCTACTTTGTTCTCCTAAATTGATAAGCTTAGCAACAATTTGACCATTGTCAATCTCCTTAACTTGAATAGCAATTTGCAAGCTTGTTCCTTTAGGGTCATCCACAACAGAAAAATTATTATCTTCCTGAATCATAGCATCACCGGCAACCCAGTCACTTTCACTCATGTGCATCGTCCGTAAAATATCAGATTTTCCTCCATACTCTCGTGGTCCTGACAAACTTGCCATATTACTCTCAGCCTTCCCATCCCCCCAAGTAGAACCATACTCTTTATGCAGCACTGGTGCTGGATCAGATAATAGAGTTGCTGTATCAGTCAGCAGCTCGAGCCTTGTTATCTCCACATGGCTTGCAATTCCGGAATTATCACTGATGGGATTAGTGATGCTCAATGTAACCGCAACAGCAGGAGACATCTCTTCCATCATCCCCACTTCTAATAGTGATGCAAAATTTATAATAATGTCTGGATCCCCTCAAACTTACACAATTAACCCAACTTCCATCCTTTTAGCTATTAAATTTGGGCAAGATTCACAAATTTCACAGCATCCACTCCCTTGCGGAGAGCTCAACCCACCAACAACAGTTAATACAAGATAACAAGAACAAATTGCAGTTGGAATAAGCTAAAGATGAGAAAAATCTGATATTGGGTCACATGACCAGCCAGTCTTCTACAATGAACAAGAGAAAAAAGCACGGCACCACTAGACACCAAAAGCAAATTATAGATGAGAACAAGCTAGAGGTAAGCAAAACGGAAGTAGGTCATCAGATCTGCGAGTGAATAATGGATCTAATCATCCTTCAGTGTGAAATTCAAGAACAACCAAATCGAGTTTCTCTAGTATCTAGAGAGTACCGAATTCCACCCTTTTCAGAAAGAGAAACAGCCCGAGAATGCCCAAATCCTATCTCCACCACCAAACCTTAAATAGAGAAGCACAAGTGACAAAATCCAAAACCAAACCCTTATCCATAAACCCAGGAAGGCCATCGAATAGTTCATGAAAAAGAACATAGGAAAGGAGAAAGCAACCCCCAAAGAATCACATGGAAACCCTAAAAGGTAACCACTTTTTGAACATTAAAACCTGAATATCACGGATCTGAGGCAAACCCATCACAGCCTCTTAAATTCTTGGCAATCTTTTCTGTATTCTCTCTCTCCAACTTTCAAGAATCAAATTTTACATACCAGTAGTGTCTAGTCTTTGAGCTTCTCAGGGCAGCTGAAATTCACTAACAAAGTACAGCAACAAGTTTGAAGGCTGCTTACCAATTGAAACACCCAAGAATGGAACTGAAGCTTTTAAAACAATGGCCAGCAATCTGACTGTTTTTTCCTTCCTGAAGTTGGGAGAGGAGAGAGAAAGGGAGGGAGAGAGGAGAGAGAGAGAGATTCTTGAAAATGGGGTTTACTCAAAACTGTGACACGTATTGGCTCAATTATCTGACTTCAATCAATGCACTGGACAGAAAAATGCTTTTGGGAAGGTGCTTACACAACGCTCATGGACTTTTCATGAGCGACAGGCACCAAGAAGCACACGTGTCTAGCTGCGGAAGGGTACTCTGGACCTAACAAAGATCGAATCACCAATTGGGTCAGATGGGGGAAGAACAAGAAAATTTTGGCATAAATGCGTCTGCCATGTGTGCACAGTGCTCCTAATCAAGAGTTGAGCGAAGAGTAAAATCAGTAAAGATTTCATGAGGGCAACACTTTTTCACCCTTTTTGATACTGTACACAATAATTTATTATTCAATTCACAAATTTTACCCTTTTTCATGTATTTACTCTTGAATATAATGTAAAAATAATCGGTCTCTTATATTTGTATTCCGATTTGATGATAATTTTTTATTTGCTATGGTTAAAATTGCGATTATTATGCGACATATCAGTATGAGATTGAAACCAATGACCTTGAGGTTTTCCTTCAAGGTTTTTACAATTTTTTTTATCTCTTAAGATTAAAATTTGGTAATATCCCTCAACGTCTTTACTTGTTTATCTTCCTTTGATTTACTATTTTGGAAAAGGTATAAAGACCCAGAATGTTAATGGAATTAGAGTAACAAAAGATGAATCATGAATCAGTTGACTTTAAGCATGTATTTGCCATATCCACACTCATTGAGGTTTGAATATTTTTTTTTTTGTGGCATACTTCGATTGTGTTTTAATCAAATTCTTCATATTTTGTAGGTTTTATACGCAACCAACTTTATTAGTAACGGTGAACTGTATGTTTTTCTTGTAAAATATTTTTTCCCCCACAATTGCCTTGTGGTGCGTTTGTCTTCTTATTGCAAAAATAGTGACTAAAAGTGATACGACAAACACATAAAATTTAACAAGACGTTGAAGTTCAAATACATAGAAAGTCAAGTATTTGTCCCTATAATAATCAACATAAAAAATAAATTGACTCTCATTGCCTTAAATGGCATACAATCGTGTATAGTAAGTCATATCCATAATCATCTAACCTTTTGCCATATCCATGATCATGTATAATATGCTCCAAAAATCTGTATATCTACAACACAAGATGTGAAGAACTGTTTGAAATGATTCCCTAACACTTCATGGCCACAAAATCAGAATATGGAGCAGATAATCCTGGAATCCGATTCTAAATCCACCATCTCTTACAAGGTTGTCCATGCTTATCGCCACGGGAGCGAGCTAGTGGACTAAAGCACAAAAATAGACCAATCCTGCACCAAAGGGCCTGCTGGTTCGTGCTCATTGGAACCTTGAACACACTCCATTGTGTGTTTACAAGTCCACTTCTATCGGTTATGCCTCATCGGTGACCCTTCGCTCAATAATAAAGATCTTTCAATTATAAACTCAAAGTAAACCATACGAAATATAAAAGTAGTCTGTCTACAAAGTGTGAATACTCCTCTCTCCAACCCTACCCTCTCCCTATTTCCTTCCCCCCAATCTCGTCAAAGCTGTGTATTCACGGATTGCTCCCCAAGTGCTATGCAAGGTGGTCTAATTATGTACTTTTGATACTAATAGTGGGTCGAAACAAGCCTTAGCCTAGATCATGATCTGTCATGAATTATAACTTATGTTAGGCACATACGGAAGAACACTTGCATTGCATTGGCGGGAACATTAATTTTGCTTTCCAACGGTTTTATCGATTACTATCACATTCTTTTTTCATGTGTTTTGGCCCAAATCAAAGGAAAGTTTCAAAAGTAAATCCACATCCTTAGGAGAAACAAGATTGAACTCCGTAAGTTACTGTAAAATTTAGTGTAATTTTTTTAAGTTTTTTTTCTTAATTATGTTTTGGCCGTAAAGATGCCTTTTTTCCCTCATAATTTTTGTTTGTAGTATCTCTTAATTTTTAGTGTAAATCCCGATAAAAAAGTCAGGATGAAGCCAAACAAAGGAAAACAAGAAGAGAAAACGAAAAAATGAGAGGTGGAAAATCTGCAAGTTGGTCAAGTCAATTATTCTCGTTGAACCTGCCATTTTGGCGCCAGAAAAGCAAAACCCCCATAAATACAGGAACAAAGGAGACCGAGGTCAAAACACTTGTCATATTTATTGGTTTAATCTTTGCCCTTCTGGGTTTGAGGTCTTCTTGTTGCTGTTGGTGGCGGCGGCGGCGGTGGTGGTGGTTTTGCAAAAAGTTGTCCTAGTCGTGCACGGTTGCGGCAACCGGTAACGGGCGGTGGTGGTTCCGTTATAGGGCAACCTGCAAGACAACCCATCTACACGCACACTCTGCAACAATGGCCAACGCAGATGAATTTATCCACACGGCCATTGCCATTGACAGAGACAAGAACAGCCAGCACGCCGTCAAATGGGCCGTTGAGAACCGCCTGAAGAAGAACTCCCTCGCCCTCCTCATTCATGTTCGCACCACTGGCTCCCAATCCCGTATGTACCCTCGGCCGTTCATTTTTTATGCTCAGCATCATTGTGTGCAGTCATACTTTCTGCAGATCCCATGAACTGAACAAGTCTGGTTACCGTGAGGCGATACGGACAAGTACCGAGTTAAATGACTAATCTTTTTTTTTTTTTCTCTGAAGTACATTTTTTAACTTGAAATCTTTTTACAAGTTGGGGGTAATTAAGAGTGTTTTTTACTTGAAATTTTTTTCTTATTAAATATTTCTTTTTGAATTAGAGAGTCATTAAAAAATAAGGATATTTTTTTACTTCTCATAGGATATAAAGTCTCTTTTATTAAAATACCCTTATTAGAGTATATGTTTTTGTTAGAGTTAAGAATTTTATTTTTTTGCTTAAAAACTTTTTTTCTACTAAATACCCTTTCTGAAAAGGTGTGCTACTAAAGAATAAGGGTGCTTTTTAACTTCTCTGGGAAATCAAGCCTTTTTTTTTTAAATGTCCTTATTGAAATATATGCTTTTGTTAGAGACAAGAGTTGTTTTTTGACTTTTATAGGAAAAAAAAAAAGAAAAAAGTCTCTGTTAAAATCCTATAAAATCATCCTTGAACTCATGCATGCTCCTTGATTGCTAGAAAAATTCCTATAAAAAATATACCACCTCCATCCACATTAAAACTAAATGACCTTAAAGTTACTATATCTTTCCATCAAATTTGATAAAAAAATAATAATAACTTGCAGATAACAGAGTTTTCTATAGCATTTTTAGGAGAAATGTAATATACATATACTAAATTTACTCATTTTACATTTTATATTGTATATTGATGCGAATTAGACAGATTTGAATTTTTTATGTATATAAATTTCAATACAAGCATATTAGAATATTGAAACTATCATAAATCTGAAGTTTTATTTTAGATGTAGAATATGGACATCTTGGTACATAGAAGTTATCGTAAAATTGAAGTTTTTTAGGATATTTTAAATGCATATGCAATCCACGTAGGTTAAATGGCTAATCATTTTTTCCTTAAGATGCTCTTTCTAAATTGACTTCGTAAAATATTAGTGCTGATTGGAAGTGTTTTTCAGTTAAAGCCTTTTTTTCATTAAATACTCATTTTGAATTAGCGTGTTAGAGGACGTTTTGACTTCTCTTAGCATATGTAATCCACTCGGATTAAATGGCTTATCATTTTTTCTTTAAGATGCTCTTTCTAAATTGAATCTTCATAAAAGATTAGTACTGATTATGAGTGTTTTTCACTTAAAGCCTTTTTTCATTAAATTGTCATTTTGAATTAGCGTGTTAAAGAACGTTTTTACTTCTCTTAGGTGTCAAGCCTCTTATCATAAAATACTCTTATTGAAATATATGTTTTTGTTAGGATTTAATGGTTGTTCAAACTTTTATTAAGAAAAAGAGGAAATAAGTTCCTATTAAATTTTATAAAATCACCCTTGAACTCTTGCGTGCACTTAAATTACTAAAAAAAATTCAATCAAAACATATCTCCATCATTCACGTTAAAACTAAACTACCTTAGAAGCACTATATTTTTTCCTCAAATTCAATTAAGAAAACAAATTATAGATAACAAAGATCTACATAGTTTTTAAGGAAAGATCTAATACACCTAAACTAATTTAAATATTTTACAAGAAACTCAATCTTTTTAAAATTTTGTATTTTGTATTTGTATGTTGATGCATATATTGTATAGTTAAATTATTGTGCATGCATAATAGAGTTCAATATAAACATATTACTATATTGGAACTACTGTAAACCTGAAGTTTAATTCTATATTTTGAATACGGACATATTAGTGTATGGAAGCTGTCACAAAATTAAATTTTTTTAGGATTTTTTAAATCCATATGCAATCCTGACTGGGTCTGGGGTTAACTAGCTATTCCCCCCCCCCCCCCCTACCCCACCCCAAATAAGATGTCCTTTTTTTTAACTAAAGTCTTCATAAATGATAGTGGTGATTATGGGTGTTTTTCACTTAATTTTTTTCTCATTAATTCTAGAATTAGAGTGTTGTAAAAAAAAAAGATTATTTTTTTACTTATTTTAGAATATCAAGTCTCTTCCACTAAAATATCCTTACTGGAATATAAGCTTTTGTGAGAGTTAATTATTATTTTGACCTTTACTTAAAAAAAGAAAAAAAAATATCGAAGAAAATCCTATAAAATAACTCTGAACTCCTACATGTTTTTTGACTACTGAAAAATTTCTTATCAAAATCTACCACCTTCATTCACGTTAAAATTAAACCACCTTAGAGTTAATACATCTTTTCCATCAAATTCAATTAAAGAAAATAACTTGTGGATAACAGAGTTTTCTACAGCCTTTTAGAAGAAATATAGTATAGCTAAATTACATTAAATATTTTGTTAGAAACTCAACCCTTTTTTAATTTTTGTATTTCATATGATGCGTATTCTACAGATTTGAAGTATAATGCATATATGTAGGTTTCAATGCATAAGAATAAATAGATCGTAACATTTTGCTCCTAAATATAATTTGATCTCGTGGCAAGTAAAATCCTATGTTGGTATTAGAGTTATTAGAATACCCCTATTTACATGACAACATATTCTTCATACTGTTATTATTTTCCTACGATTCATTATAGTTCGGAATACCATATACTTTCATGATAACATGTTCTTCATATAGTTGTTATCTTCGTATGTTCCACTATTTTAAGTGACGGGATTAGGTGAAACAGAATTGATAAAGATTCTAATTTAATTTATTTGAGTTCAAATGATTAATAAATTTTTAGCTTGAAAAGTCTCAAGTTTTGATACGTAAGGGATCGAATAACTAAATCTTTTTTTTCTTGAAATATTCTTTTTAAGTTTGCTAATATGTCTTTTAGTGTGAAAAAGACTACAAAAATAAACAAAACAAATGAGGATCTGAACCAGCATGTAAAATAATATCAAGAGATTAAATGGCTACATATTTTTTTGTTCAAAATATCCATTTTAAATTTATAAAGTTTATAAAGATTAAGGGTATTTTTAAATTTTAAAAAGATGAGGCTAAATTACAATTTTTTAGGAAAAGACTTGAATTCAAGCAAAGCAGGACTGCATTTAACCCAATGTGTGTGTGTGTGTGTGTGTGTGTGTGTGTGTGTGATACTAAGTCTTTTTTCAACTTTTGAGGAAAACCTATCACAACCTAACTTTGATACTAATATCAAAATTAATGAAATAAACACATTAATTTTTACTACTTATTAGAGAACCATCCAGGTATTATTGTGCTCTTTATTTATATACAATATTTTTTTAAAATGGATCGACCATTGCATCTACTAACTTTTTGCATATCACTGCAAATTTAAATTTACCGATATAGATGTAAGTCAGAATATCAACAAGTTCGACTAGAATTTTTTCTTTTAACTTTTATGATAGACCTATGTATTACTTTGTCTTTGGTGAAATAGTGTATTGTTATGGTTTTCTTAACTCTCAAAACCTTATATAATAGGTAATATTTTTTTCTTTTTACTTTGATGATCCAATTCTTATTATCCGATAAATGATCTGCGTTAGAAATTATTCTTGACAAACCTTTTTGAGTTTGTATTTATATTATTAATCTAATGCATATGTATATAAGGTGAAAAACTTAGGTTTTTGAACATCGTTAAAATTATTTCGTTCATTACCATTATCTCATATCAACTTCACACATTTATTTAGTAGTATACATTTCACACACACACTGATTTGACAGATGAGTAGGTGTGGTATTATCATATAAATCGGTGTAAAAAGTAATATGGCAATAAAATAATATGACAAATATATACTAAATTACACACACAACTAACTTAATAACCTTATAGTTAGCGCTGTATACGAATCCAGTTCGAGCCGAACATGGGTGTGTTCGAACTCGGTTCGTGTAAGTTTTGACATGTTCGAGCTCGGCTCGAGTTCGTTAAGAGCCAAAACATTGATATTCGAACTCGGCTCGAGTTCATGACGGTGAAACTCGGGATCGACTCGCTCAACTCGTTTAGCAATATAAGCCGAACTCGAGTTTGGAAACTCGGCTCGTATTCATGTTTAATTTCCAGCCAAACCCTAAATTTGCTCAAATTTCTCAAATTCCTTCAAGTAATCGAGCTATACTAAATAAAAAATCTATATATATATATAAAAGATATAATGAGGGACGCAGAAATTAAAAAAAAAACCATTGAAAGAAAAAATCTTGACTGATTGGCTATAAAGAAAGAGACCGTTTTTTGCTCCTTTTGATCCCAGTGCCCCAGCAACCCCTTCATAACTATCGACTGCTTTCTAGCTTTGACAGGCAGAATCTGGCGACGAGGAGATGACGGTATCAAAGACAAGCGATGACCTTTGATAGGCAGAATCCGGCGACATGGAGATGACAGCATCTAAGATAGGTGATGACAGCATCGAGCTGATCAAAGCTGTGATGTCCATGTGAGAGAGAGAGAGAGAGAGAGAGCCTATGTGCAATCTATCTGTGAGGCGTGGGGATTATGTGTGATCTCAATCTGTGAGTCATGTGTGTGTGAGTGAGAGAGAGAGAGAGAGAGAGAGAGAGAGAGAGACGAGGCAGGCGACGGAAGAGTGAGTGCGGCTGTGTGATTAGATCTGTGAGTGAGTGTTTAGATTTAGGTTTTAGTTAAAATAGTTAGGGTTTCCGATGTTAGGCTTCATAGCTTGGGCTCTTTGGGGATTGGGCTTTATATTTTTAAGTAGGCTTGGGGTTTTGGGCTTAATGACATAAAGGCCTGACATTCAGGTTTAAATTTTGATTTATATAAATATTAATACTTTAAACATGTTTTAATTAATTTATTATTTAGACTAGTTGTTCGCGAACACGTTTGTGAACATTTAGAGTATTCATGTTCGACTCATTTAATAAACGAGTTCTAAAAATTTATTCATGTTCTGTTTGTATATTATACGAACGAACATGAACGAGTTTTATATTTACAGCCCTACTTATAGTACTACAAAGATGAACAAGGTCATACTAGGTAAAATAAAAGAGAGTTTTAGAATATATTATCAAGAGAAATTTAGAATACATTACAGACTTTTTAACTGAAAAGTAGAAAAAAGAAAGTAACTTTAAGATTAACCGTAGTTTTAGACAAATTTACTCAAAATTTAGAACTTAAGCTAAAAAAGTTTGGAAAATGACTTTTCTGTACATTAATCTTCAAATAAGTGATACATAAAAAAAAATAATAGACTAGATATTACCAAACGAGAATAAATTGTACAGGCTATTTTGAACCCCCAACAATCATCGCTATAAGAAATGGTCATCACTGTACCAAAAAAAAGCATAACATGGATAATGAATGATACTGAATGTTCTAAGCGATGATATTTGAACTTTAGTAGTGATGCTATTAAAAAGCGATAAAACTCTAAAATTGAATAATAGAAAACTTTGGAAAAATCCTTGAAAGCTATAACTGATCGATTTGTTGCCTAAGCAATTAGAGTTTTTATATGTGCTCTGCTAGAGTTCTTAAGTTCATTTGATTCTTCATTTCAAAGATGCAACATTTAAATGCCAACTCCTTCGTTTTACAAAACTTATATGTATTTATTAATCATAACATCTTTATGAATATATAACATGAAATGGGACAACTCAAATATATACTTGGCATTAATTGTCTCTCTAAAATACTTTCTTCACTTTTATTATTGAATGTTAAAATTGTAATGTTTCATGAGAATTAGATATTTGTGAAAGATATTTAAAAGTAATCACAGTGCTAGTATATCTTGAACAACAAGATATAATATGCAACAGTCAAAAATCTCTTTAGCGGCAATTTGATGAACAAAATAAATAAGTATGATAAATAATGACAAATAGTGGTTATAATTGACATTAATAGGTTCGAGAGTAAGACTATATTTTGTACGATGAACTTTTTTTACTTTCGAGTCTTTGATTAGCAATTAACAACTGATTTACTAATTATGATTTAAGTGTAATTGTCGTATTAATTAATTTCAGTTGTATTTGTCACTAAAGTTTATGATATTTTTATTTCGAATCACTACATAACGTTCAAAGTACGTGATCCTTATTAGTTTCCTTATAGATATATGGCTTCGGATTTAGTTTTCGTATTTGCAACACTGTTCCATCATTTATCTTACGTCATTTGTGAATTATGGCTAGCCAAGTGCACGAGACTTCTCCCATTGTCGAATATGATTAGACTGTTTCCACGTCCGAAACCCGTGTGGGTTAGGCTATTCACTTTTCATGTTTTGAACTCGTGACCTTCAAGTCACAACGAGCAACCTCACCGTTTTACATCATATATGTGGATGCATATATCTCTGGTACCAGTTCATGGTGGACTGAAGATAACAATAATGGTTTCATACCAATCTATCAAGGACAAGAGAACAGAATTCTGTTTAATGTAAAACCCATTAAAGCCCAAGCAGAAGAAAATGTTTTGTTAGAATAATAGAAAAGTTATGGGAGATATACGCGTGCATTTGGGTACCTTCATGTTGTATTCATCTGTCGTCTATCTGCTTTGATGTTTCGTTCATTGGGTTTTGCAGAGGAAGATCTCCCTGTCCATGATTCCAGAGAAGGTCGTGCCCCAACAGAATCTGAACTGCAGCAGCTTTTCCTCCCATACCGTGGATTTTGTGCTCGTAAAGGGGTAAACTTTTGAATCTTTCCTGCTCTTGCATATTGTTCTGGCCAAACCACACACGGTGCAATCGAGATTGCTTTAGGCCGGCCACTTTCTCAATTGTTTCTTCATCTTCCTTTCACCACTTGTTTCTTTTTAAAAGCTAGGGATGTTCTTACAATAAGGATGTTCATTCATTCTAATCAGGCATGAACCTTTCAGGTTAGAACGAAGGAGGTGGTCCTCCAAGACATTGATGTCGTAACTGCACTGGCTGCTTATGTTGCGGACCATAACATCGGCAGTATTGTCCTTGGTGCTTCAAGCAGGAATGCTCTATCCAGGTATCTCCCTCTACCCCTTACAGAACACATACAACTGCACACACAAAAACACAGAGGCGAGAGTGAGGTAACGAAAGTGCATAATCACTGGTGCATGCTCAACTTATATGCATATCTCCCTTCACTTCCTATTTTCTTATAGTCAACTATAATTACAGAACCTTAGCTGTCAAATGCAAGAGTCCATAAGCTAGTCATACTTTTGGTGTGAAGACCTTGTCAAGAGGAATCCGTGTGCAATGTGCAGTAACTGGTGTCTTGATTGATAGGTCTAATTGAGTGCACTTCTAATTGAAAACTAGTCTCTCACAACCTTCTTACCTTCTTTACTTCTGATGAATCCAGTTTTAGTGTCTCCCACAGGGCATTTAGGAATACAGCCGATGTGCCTACCAGCTTAGGGAAATCTGTACCGGACTTTTGTTCTGTGTATGCTGTAGCAAAAGGAAAACCTGCTCAGACCATCAAGTCAGCCATTCGACCTCCTACGCCCCGCAGTGCAGCTAGTTCCCGACGACCATCTCAAACCGGATTTTCATCAGATAGCCTCGTCTCCGAAGATTTCAATCGGTAAGCCATAATTTCATCACCCCTATCTTTGTAAGGGTTGCAAGTTTATCATAGTAAAAGACCAATATGCATGGTTTGAGCATGAAACTGTTGGACTTTCTACTTTGATATCTTATGCCCTTCAGTTTTCCTAATCAACGGGATATATGGAGGGCTTCGAATTTGACATGCTTGACTTCCACTTTCTGATGGCCACTGCAGGTCTTTTAGCCAGGAGAGCTGGAAAATTGGAAGCTCTGATAGTGTATCATTCGATAGAAACAGCGAGACAATGTCATTTGACAGAAGCAGTGAGAGATTGTCATCGGACAAGAGTAGTGATTTCATGGTGATGACTCCACATGCAGGGCTCCCAAGGATTCCTTCGCCCCAAAATTTGGTGAACAATCTTAACCTTCGGGTTATCACCCCAAGTCCACACTATCCACATTCAATGTCCGATGCCAGTGACTTTTCTGGACCGCCTAGTTTCCAATCATCTGACATGTCCTATGAAAACTTAGACTACTCCCGCGCATCAGATGGTTCCAGGAGCTCTGTCTCTTCCCAAACCCAAGTAAGCTCAACGCTTTGTCTTTGATGAGAACTAAACAGAATGACACCTGGTAAACTAGTCAACCAGAAAAAGAAAAATCGGACAGACTGAAGTGACTATGGATAATGTAGATTTCCATGTATAGTCTGATCAACTCCAGCTGAGAATATAGGCCATCTCTCGTAGTCAAATTACTTGACTACTGAACAAGGATTTCTCTGAATTTTAATGTATTAATACTGCTTGGGTTTTTCCCCAGAAACATAAAGCCAAAACTCGCCATAAGAAATGGATGCATTTCAAGCAAAAAGACATGCTTGACTGCAGAATGCATATGCTACTGAGTCTGTTAAAGTCACCATAATCGGAGAAATCTTGTCAGTCTGTATAGTTCTAACATTCCGAAACCAATGGTAGTTCCCCAAGGTTATGTTGCTGATGACATGATAGTCATTACGTTTGCATGGAATGTCCAAAGAAGGCAACAGGAGGAGACAGCTCTACTTTGGTTGCCTCGTGTGGCCGGAATGCTAATACATAAGAAGATGCTTATGGCTAATTGTTTTATGTGTCGTTACAAACCTTTCAGTGTAAGAGAGGTCCTAATTGGCTGTCGAGGATTCGTTTAACCTGGTTATTTTACAGCAAGATATAGAGGAGGAAATGAGGAGATTGAGAAAGGAATTGAAGCAAACCATGGAGATGTACAACTCGGCTTGCAAAGAAACAACAAATGCCAAACAAAAGGTACAATTACAACATCAAGCAGTAAAGTTTTATGTCCTCATCAAACATGGAAATAATCTTCCAATGTTTTATAATGAATCCTAAATAATTGTAAGTGTGTTTCCAGGCAAAAGAGATTGACCTATGGAAGTCAACTGAAGCACGCAGGCTAGAGGAAGCCAAGCAAGCTGAAGAAGCTGCACTGGCGATGGTTGAGATGGAGAAGCAGAAGTCTAAGGCTGCCATGGAAGCGGCACAAATGGCGCAGCGTCTAGCAGAATTGGAGTTCCAGAAGCGAAGAAATGCCGAAATTAGAGCCAAGCGCGAGGCAGAAGGGAAGAAGAAAGCAATGGATGCATTGGCTCGCTCTGATATTCGGTATAGAAAATATGCGATTGAAGATATTGAAATTGCAACAAATCATTTCTCCGATTCTGCTAAGATTGGTGAAGGTGGATATGGACCTGTCTATAAGGCCATTCTCGACCACACTGCTGTTGCCATTAAGGTTTTGAGGCCGGACATTTCACAAGGGCAAAAGCAATTTCAAAATGAGGTACCCCATACCTGATGTTTGATACTAGATGCATTGAATGTCTTTCAGACCAAAAGTCGCAAGATTGTCATTTAGTTCTCTATACCAACATCAGACCTTGCTTCTGTCTTTCCAAATATCATTTAAATTCAAATTTTGTTCATAATGCAGATTGAGGTACTAAGTTGCATGAGACACCCACACATGGTTCTCCTTGTGGGCGCCTGTCCCGAGTATGGATGCCTCGTATACGAGTACATGGAGAACGGCAGCTTAGAGGACCGTCTGTTCCGAAGAAACAACACTCCCACCATCCCATGGAGACTCCGTTTCAAGATAGCCGCCGAAATAGCCACAGCTCTTCTCTTCCTTCACCAATCAAAGCCAGAGCCCCTCGTGCATCGTGACCTCAAACCCGCCAACATTCTCTTAGACCAAAACTATGTGAGCAAGATTGCTGATGTTGGTTTAGCCAGGCTGATTCCACCATCTGTGGCCGATAGTGTAACTCAATATCACATGACGGCAGCAGCTGGGACATTTTGTTACATCGACCCTGAGTACCAACAAACGGGGATGCTGGGGACAAAATCGGATGTATACTCGTTGGGCGTTATGTTATTGCAGCTCATTACAGCTAAGCCTGCAATGGGACTAACCCACCAGGTTTCAAAGGCCATTGACAGAGGAAAACTGGCAGAGGTGCTTGATCCAACAGTGACTGATTGGCCTGTTGACGAGGTCTTATCGTTTGCAAAGTTGTCTTTGCAATGTTGTGAGCTGAGGAGGAAGGACAGACCAGACCTTGGTTCAGTCATATTGCCTGAACTGAATCGACTGAGAAATCTTGAGTTGCCTACTGGAGCGAGTCAAAGAGACAACGAGACTTCCTATGGAGTCAGTCCGTATAAAACAATGTCTGAAATGAGATCATCTATGCGTGAGGTCAGTTATCAATCTAGCATCTGAACTCCAATTTATCGTCTAATAGTCGGAAACTGATCAAAGGCCTATATGTTTGGTGTCAAACTTAGTATCCAAGTTATCGGTTAATAGAAGTTTCTTGGAGGAAAACCTCCTCTGGCATAAATGTTCAGAGCTTTCTATACACTGCATATGCAAGTGACAGAAACTGTGAATTTGTGCACGTGTGAGAAAATTTTGGCAACTGTTGAGCATACAGATCTTTATCTTCCTTGTAGGTACCATAATAAAACACGCACGCACGCGTTCACACACACTGTGGAGAGAGAGAGAGAGAGAGAGAGAGAGAGAGAGAGAGAGAGAGAGAGAGAGAGAGTTGGTTTCATGGATGCATGCAGATTTGCTAGCTTTTACCTGTGGTTTGGATACTTTCACCACGGAAAACCAGGCCGAGAGTGAGCTCATTTTCAATCGAAATTTAAGCAGGAAGCAAGAAGAAGCAATACTGACACTCCACTGGGTATTCAATACAGATCAGTCTTTGATGTTGGCAGCAACTCGAGTCCGACACTGGAACATCTTCTTGAAGACTAGTTCCACAGAGGAAGCGCGGAACTCCTTCTACACGGATTGAAACATGTTGAATAGCTCCAAAGAGGAAGCATTGCGAGGGTTTTCACTTTGGCATATTTGATGTAGCTGATGCTCAGTTCATAAAACTGAACTTGAAAGACCTTTATACTATACCTGACTGAGTTCTGTAAACTTCGATTTTATCATAAATTATTCCAATTTAGTCGGGAATCTAGATTATGCTCTTGATAGTACCTGGCTTTCCTCAGCGTAAGGAAATACCATATCAGAATCCAGTTTCAAACAAGCAGAGGTTGAAAAAATAAAGTCGTCCGTATAATCTAGGCAGTTTGGTATAGTCTTCATCAGTTAATCCTGAAAATATTCATATTGCTTTGTCCATGTATTCACCACGTAAAGAAAGTAAAATACGTTGTAAATTCTGCACCTTCCACAATGAAATTGCATGATCAGTGCACTCTGACCAAATCTTCCAACAACAATTGATCAAGGTTTTCACTAGTCTATGATGCATAAGTCATAACTCATAAGCCGAAGGAAATGTGGAGTTCCAGCTTCCTTGAGTTCGTGTTTCAGTGACTGCTATTGAGTTTGCTGGGGAGAGCTTATACTCGTCCATCAGTATCAGGGACACCTACTTAAAGGTTGTCCATCATGTCACGGAGCACCTTTACGTAGAACTGCTCCGCAGGGTCAACACCAACAAAGAACGAGATCCATAGGAAACATCCTCCCAGGTTAGAATGATTTCAAAGCTGGCTGAAAATGGCACGTATCCAACGCCTAACAGCAGAACAAACAACGGGGGGAAGGAGGGGGAGGGGAGAGCATCAGCAAAAGAAAGTCAGTGTTAGATCCGTGCTCAAACTGGGTAAAAAAATGTAAGACTGTATGCTCCTATTCAGATTTTAGAGAATTAGTAACACATGGACACCTCGTTAAGCTGAACTTTATCTTCTTCATCAGATCAGGCAAGAACGGGGAAGCCAGTTTCTCTTAGTGGAGGCTATATTCCCATACTACTCTCTAATATATTACACTAGCTAATGGACCCGTGCAATGCACGGGTAGAGATGAAATTTGGTTATGTTGAGATTCAATTTGGTTTTCTCGTCAATCATATATCATAACATAGTTGATTATGTTCTAAAAAAAAAAAAGAATGACTTTCAATGACGTAATGCAGATATACACGATAAAACATAATAATCGACATCACTCATATTGAGTACACTTGTGTAAAATACTGAAAATGTATCTCATTTTGGTGCATTAATATGCTAATACATTATATTAATATATCTAAAATTACTATCAAGGTAAAAATATATCTACTATCAAAGGTAAAAATATATCTAGTTTTTAGTTCTTCATATCCTCCTTTAATTGTTTTGTATCAAAATCTAGAGAATATTGTTTGCATATATAGTTATATCAGGATCGCCTTATACGTTGTGGGTGAGGCTATTATGTAATCTTGAATAACCTACTAATAACGTGCTGTGAAAATAGAGCTTGGAATATAAATGGAAGCACGTGTAGCCATTGTACTTACTTTCAAGTAAACACCCTTTTAAATATATAAAATTAACTTTTAAAAAAGATAATATAACGTTATCTAGTGGCAATATTGTGTTTAATTGTTTCTCTTCAATGTCATATTGACTTCTTGTCCATCCATTTTGATGTATTTTTTTAAAAAAAATTCCAAGACTATCAATTTAGAAATATGCGTACATTGTAGTGCTTATGATTTTTTAAATTTATTATAAAAATGTCAGAGTTTTCTACATGATCGAGGTTAAACTTATAAAGTGATGAGTACTATTCTAACCCCGTGTAACACTGTAATTATATATTGAGGTCAAACAATGAAAAAGAAAAGAAATCTTTTAGTTTGTGAAGTATGTTCACATATGATTTTCGTAATTTACCTGGTGATATTTTGTTTCGTCCTTTTAAAGTGCTTTTGAGATTTTATTAGTCAAAGTAAAGGTCTAATATGCACATTCTAGAGTTAATTGTTATTAAAATTTATTATTAAAGTGTCATAGTGTTCTACATTGCAAAAGATCGATTGCGATAAACAATTAGATAATGATGATTATTCTTATCCTCAAATAGATTGTTGATTGAGTTCATATTATATGGTATACTTAGGTGATTAGGGTTTTGAACTTATGAGCTATAACATTTATTTTTAAATTTAATTTTTACTTCACATACTATATTACTATAAAACCTTTTTTTTAATTAAATTTTATTTACGCTCTAGTAATCAAATTAAATCCTAGCAACTTCATTAGTTGGGGAGGTGAACCTTTAGAATTTGAGGCTATTTAACTGAAAACTAATTTGTGGAGTACCTGTTATCTGAATATCTTAAAATTTAACAATTGAGTCATATGAGATTTGATTCCTTTTTTTTTTTTTGGCATCTTTGAGAGAATTTGATTTGTATAAGAGTTTTAGGTTATATAACATAACTAATTTCTTTACTATCCTATTATTTTGATGGTTTAAAAATACTTTTAAGTATCAAGTCATATTCTTTTTGTGTGTTGCTTCCTTGAAAATGAAAGAAAGATATTCAATTTCGAAGTATTAATGGTTAGTGTTTCTCGCATTCGCATTTGTCAGATTTTATTTTTCCATATTTATAATTTTGAGATTTAATAGTTAAATTTAAGGCCTAATATGTATGTATATTGATTAGGTTGAGTTTTACAATCTTTAGAATTGACATTCTAGTTTTATAAGGTTTACAAAACTTGGGCAAGTTATTCCCACAAATTTTTTAATAAAAACCATTGCTTAAACTTAATAAGTAGGAATGAAAATGAAAAAAAATCCCTAAAAAATCATGATAATGTGACGCATAATTAAAACGGTAGTTAAGAAAGAAAAGAACGTTGAAACAATCTTATTTGTCACTACCACAATGTGTACAAAAGTTTTACAAATGAATGAGGTTAAAAGATAAATCTTTATATACATGAGTTTCTTATAATCTTACGGATGATATGTATAATTGAATGGCCAGGTGAAACTTTTCAACGAAAAGAATTTTTTGATTTTTTAAATTATATAATAAATTCAGTAGCGTCGGGAACATGCATGTCACTGTTTATTAATATATATTTATCTAAAAAATTAATCTATGAAAGTAAACTATTACTTTGGTACTTTAAAGTGCTTTTAATGTATCAACCAATCTGCTTCCCGTTGCACACAGCTGAAAAATGCATCAATAAGTAAATAGAGTTCTTGTCTAGAATCTCTAATTCCACTATGAGCAAAAAAATAACTGCTTGAAAACTTACCTTGAAGATCAACTTGAGAGTGAGTAGTGTAGCTAACTTTCTTAGGATCAGATTTCTGATTCAGTGCCCAATAAGCAGTATAGTAATTCACCCCAAGAAAATCAAAATACCCAGCCAGCTTCAGTTTTTGAAATAGACTGAAAGAAGGAAGTCGTGTTTTCACAATCGATCTCATGTTACTTGGGTATTCGCCATAGGTGATTGGATGCAAGTACCTGAAAAGAATGGAGCAAGATCATGAGCTACTTTGTCATATGTCATATAAATACTTAATTACCCAACATAAAGTTCAAACTTTTCCAAGTTAATTCATACATTTCCTGAAACTCACAGATTTTAAGAATATCACTCATATTCAAGACTTCCTTCCACCAAAAGTTTACCAACCATGTCATCAATCCAAATTTCTAAAAGTGGTGATTCCTTTGTTTTTTAATCTAGTCTAGCGATAGCATCTCCATATAACACCAAAGATTGGCACCAACCATGAGTACCTTATAAAGGCACCAGATATGGTACTACAACACATATTGTAGAAAACAAAGAACATATAGCTTATTAGAATTGCAATCACCCTACTGCAACTCTTACCTTAATCAAGCTGTACACTTGTTCCATTTTGATTATGCTCCATGTCCATTCTCCATGTTATCTATGTTGCATCTGTGACAGTATGGGAGGCCTTTGCAATTTAGTCCATGCTATATTTTGAGCAGATTTTCAAAACCCAAGACACAAAGGGGTAAAAGGGGAGATAAAATCTGCGCATACATTGTCATATATATCCAGTAGAAGGATAAGATAGCAGATAGCATATAGGAGAGTTCAAATAGATTTTGTAGGTGTTTCTACTATAGTGGACTCCACTATTGCTGATTGAGAGTTTAACATACTGGCTTTTACAGAATTATGTTGTTTTCGTGATTATGTATGGTATTTTAGACAGTGAGATTAAAGCTTGAAGTGCTCTATATGATCAAGCTATGATTTTTTGTTATTAATTAGAAATCTATTTACACGACAAATATCACCCCACTTCCACGAACTCTTTGCATGTCGCTATTCCCAGGGTGAAGCATAGGCAATGATATGCTTAGGGTTGTAATCAGTTTGTTATAATAAACTCAACCTAAGTCTATAATTTGTAATGGTATAAACAAATGTTGTCCACTGAATGTGAGCTAGGTTGGCGTTTGTTTATATCACCTGATCAGTAATGGAAAACATTAATTACTCACAGGGTTGCTTGGAGAGACTACTTTCTCTATGTTTGGAGAACTTTGGCTGTTTGACATGTTCCATTAAGGTGCTATCCAGTAATAAAAGGGGCAGGGTTATTTGCCCCATCTAAGGTTTTTGTTCATCGTCATAGGAATGGTTCTGCAATTTATTAGCTACTCCTAAACCCTAAAAGCATGACCAGTTCTTTAGGTTAGAACACATACCAAAGTTAGACGTATGACAGCGATATGATAAAACATGAAGTTTGATAAATTGACAAAAGCATGTCAATATGACTACAACCACTAATTCAAAATAACAGAGAGGAAGAGAGGAAAATAAGCAAAAACATTTCAAAATAATAGAGAGGAAGAGAGAAAAATAAGCAAAAACATGTCACTGGACAGATTTACCTCTTATGGAGATGGTGAGCTTCAGTGGAAACATGGAGGTAAATTGAGATCGTGGAAGGGGGAAGTGATTTTGGTCTATGAGATTTTGTTATTAATTAGAAGTCTTTTAACCTTTAGATATAGAACTTTAGAGAGTCCATATAAGTTGAGAGAGACTCTCACAATGAAAGTTAAAGGGCTGATTTGTCAAGTAGAGAAAGCTCCTTAAATCTTACTTGTCGCAAATATGGAAGTCCAAAATTCCTACGTGTCGCAATTATAAGCGAAGGCTTCAGCTTTTTATATAGATATATATAGATATAGATATATAGATATAGATTTGGATACGTATTTTATTCAGCAATTGGCACCTAGCCCAACTGAAAAAGAAAGTAAACTATAAACTACATCACGGTTTAAAAGAGTCAGAATTTACTCGATCTTTCCTAGCATTCAAAGACTTTATGCATTAGTAGAACTCTCTTTTCCAGAACTCACAAGTTCAGGTGAAAAACATACTCGAGTTTGATTCAACCTGGGCTCTACTTATGAGGATTATTGGGATCTATCCATTAAAATTACGATCAAGTTCTTTTCTCTGAGGTTCGTTCTTCACATTAGAAAACCTTCTTTTATAATATCCCGACCATCAGGGGTCATAAACATGTCAACTTGGAAAATAAAATAACAAAAACACATTTTATGATCGTAACTACTCCCCTCAAATCTATAATCTGCAATCTCAGTCTCAGTAAGTATATCAAGAGCTACTATGATGTTCAATGGTTAACAAAACAGGTTTGAAGAAAAAAATAATACTTAGTCAAGGTTAATACCGTTGCATTGTTATCTTTCAAGAACGATTTTCAACTTCTCTGCAGTAGACGTTGACATCCACAACGCTAAACCCAGCTTGTAGGAACAAAGTTGACAGGAAATCTTCCGAGAAATAAAATGAGGACTGTAGTACAGTAACTAGAAGCTGTTAATTACGGCCATAAAAGTCAAGTCGCTCGATGATAGAATGGTTCCAATCCAGTCTACAAGTAGTTACTTTTCTTTTGATATTCGTAATGTACAGAATACTTACAGTGCCATCTCCTCGATAGTAGAAGTTCTCGCTAATTATCTGATTTCTATTATGAAGCTTTACCTGAGATTTCACAAAAAGGATTAGAGCGAAAGAACCAGACTTGATAGACAACAGGCATTGCAAGCTGTGTTTTGCTGTCCATTTGTGTAGAACTAAAGCACTTTTGTATAGTAACTGGTAAGCTACATATACGGTGTGTATAAGATAACCAGTCTCTAAAAAGCAACATAATAATGTGCTCCACAGTGAGAAGTAATGAACTACCTTTCCGAAAACCTAATATAAAACAGTACTTAAACTTTAAAATGTGCAATATAAGTATGTATTTCCTTGATCTCACATATTCAATCATCCACATGATCAGGAAAAAAGTAATTTGTCTGCGATGACTTGATCGTGAGGTTGGCAACAGGCCATTCATCCCACATAACAGTTAAAAACTCACCATCTTGGTGGTAAGGAACCATAATAAAACATAGACAAGGTGGTGAAATGAAAGTGCCTATAGGTCAATTGCAAGTACACACATGGCTCTGGGGAACAAAGATATGGACCAGAAATCAGATTACTCACTTGAGCAAAATCTTCAACTGCATAATCTCGAAAAAGAACAGAACCCTTTGGCTGCAAATCAAAATTTTTGTCATACAACTCTGTAGTAGAACAGTGCTCAGAAAGGAAAAAAGCAAAGTAACGAGCTACCTTTACTACTTTCTTAAGCTTCTGTATCACCAAGGGCATATTACTTGGAGAAACTGCAGACAACGTAAAAATTTGCTTAAAATATTAGGTGTTTATAACGAGAATACTTCCTTGAATAAGGAGATAAGGACAATTCCACAAATGACAGAGACAAATGCATAAAAATAAGCTATGGACACAGATAACCAGTAAATACAGGAAAAGATTATTCACGTTCACAGCCAAAACTTACCAATGTAATAGTATCTACAGAATAAGGTGTAACATGGTCACAGAGATCGTCTTCTGTTATATCACAGACAAATACATTTATCGGCTCTTCATTGAAATTTGTATGTGACTGCATCCAGTAAAACAGTAAAAGTGTAAGCTTGGTGTTGGTCCTGCCTGACCCACCCACCCGAGCTACAAACTACACATATTCATGCAAGGCCATATGTGTCAATAATTTGACATTTCACAATCCAAACAACAAATAATATATTGATGATTATATAAAGCATGAACCAATACTATATAAGTACAGTCCCACTTAATATATTACAAATAGCTGGGAGATTGCTTAAATCTCTGATCTTTCTGACAGATTTAATGGCTGAAGAGAGTATGTCTGGTAACTAAAAGAATTCAACATAAAATCTAAAAACACTATTATGCCAAACTTATGAATACTCTTGCTACATGATTTGTGGTGTAACTGATTGACATCCACTCCTCTAAACTAAAAAACTCAGTCACGCCCACAAAAAAATCACCTACGTAGTTAGGAGCATTGGTCAGATTACATATAACCGATTAACAAGATAAATGCAAAAGAAGAAAGTAAATCTGGTTTGACAATACTAGGTTAAGCCATCCATGAGATGGCCATGCTTTTTCTAAAGAAAGATAGCAGGGTGACAATAGTACTTCAGGGGCATAACATTAAAATGTCCCTGAAATTGACATCAATGTTAATGTAGCATGCAACCAAACAAATGCTAACAAGCCTCTAGATTATCAATTAAATTGTACATATGTAGTACTATGCATCCAACAATAGTTACAATAATACGCACATAACTCTAGTATACTCCTGCATTGGATGAGTATTGTTACAGTAACAAGCATAAGTTCAAGCAACTTCATATAGGTGCACAGGGTGAAAAATGTGAATCCCATATGCATGCACAAGCAACATGGATAGTTTCATCCTACATAGAGAGACACCATAATCTAATTTTGCCTTACTTTAGTACCTTATTCCCTGTTTCCATTTGCAGACAAACAAAGAGACATCAACTTCAGCATATTTTTAATGCGTAAGAAGGTGACAAACCTTAACAAGACTTATTGCGTTGGGCGAAAAATCACAAGCATGGATAAATAACTTAGGTTGTGCAGCAACAAGTGGAAAGATGGTATTCCCAGCTCCACAACCAACCTGTCACAAAGTCTATACAAGGAATTATTCTATGGTTGCAAGAGCAATAAAATGGATCGTACTAAACTGAAACTGAAAGTTTAAGAGGAGGAGGAGGAGGGGGGGGGGGGGGGTCAGGTAAAATGGCTCGCTGATACTTGCTTTAGGGCAGTGAGTAGCAGTAGCTAACCTCTAAAACGACCTTTCCATTCAGGGACACTGGATTTTCATCTGAGAAGTTTTGTCCCCATTCCTTTTCCAAATAGTGCCGATCCTTGAAGAACTGTAAGAAAACATTATTGCACTCACAGGCAAAAAGAATGTAGTAGACATATATTACTGAAACCGGGTGAATAACCCCACTTACAGTGCACCTGCACCACATATCACCACCAGGGCTAAACTGACGCTGAGGATACCCCTGCTAAACTCTACTCCCTCGTTTCAAAGTTTCTTTATTTCATATTAGTTCAATAAAAAAATTTGGATGCATATAAATCGGAAATCAGACTCAATCACTCCCTCTGTTACTTAAGTTTTGTAGCCTTAGACATTTTGCCAATTTCTAGGATAAAATTCAAGCATCTACTCATTGAACTGAATCCAAATGACTATAGATCAAAAGGGAATTGTTTGATGAGTCAAACTAGGGCTCCAATTCAATTCTAGAAACAGCAAAAAGTCAAAGGGACAATAATTATGAACTGAAGGGGGGTAACAATTGAAAGATAAAGGAGCATATTTTGACGATGAGTAGTGTCAATGCACCTGTTCAAATTTTCTCCAGAGAACTCGCTAAACAACTGAAGAAACTCAGATCCTAGAAGAGAGGTGCAATGAACTTAAGTAGCGCTAATAGTAGCTTAACACTCTTGCATTTCATAACTTTCTTGTAATCAGCCTTTCACGGATTTCTAGGTTAGAGTATGAACATCTTAGCGTTGTATTAAATCAAATAAGTATCGTTTAACAAGTCAAGACAAACTAAAATAAAAACAACAAATACAGTTTACGCGCAAAGACGGAGTATTTAATGAACAGGAGCAAAGTAGCGTGTATTCCATAATAAAAAGAGATTAGGTAAACGTTGAAACGACGTTAGCACCTTGTTCTGATGGCTGCAAAACTTGACGGAGCTGCTGCTGTGGCGCTCCTCGCCTGTAACGCCATATTCCGAGGGCCGGTCAACGGTGGTGAGGAATGCTGCCGGCGGACTGCCATGATTGAGCCCGCAACCGAAGGCAGGCGAAACGAAACGAAGGGGATTGAAATGGCCAGAACGCGCATCCCTTCAGTACTGTTGAAACCGGGCTGCAGTATGCTTTGTTCAGCTTCTGTCGATCAACGGATGGGACCAACAAAGTATGTGGTAAGGACGGCGTCCTTGCTATTGCTAATTTGTCGGGTCCGCCGAAAGCAGCTGGTGAATTAGAACCCAAGCCCGCCCCTGGTAGCCCGAAATTCACTTGGCTTCGCCAGAAGGCATCATCTTTGTCCACCGCCCTTCTCCCGGAGACTTACGGCGACGTTCCCTCGCTTGCTTGGAATGCGAGATTACCTTAATCGGCGTAATTTGATCCCCGAATCCGGGCAGCAATTCAACCAGTCACTGTGCTCTAGTCGATCCTTCAACCATGGATGAACCTAGTGCCTACTCAAATGACTTCATTATACAGCATGAATTTTTTATGCTCCAAATTTCCTTTTTTTTTTTTATCCGTAACAATAAAAATATATGCATGTAGAAAAATTTATTGAGAGTGTAGTTACATCAAGCGTGTAAAAGGGTTAAAAAAAAATAAGGGCTAATTATATCTATATCCTTGAAGTTAAGAAATAATTACAATCAATGATACAAAGTTTTCAAATATAACATTCCGTGATAAAAAATATTTCAAATGTATTATCTGTGTCCATCCGTCAGGGTTCCGTCCAAAAAGTGTACTTTTTTTTATGATGTCATCAATACGTATTTTTAAAATGACGATACTACCTTTTTGTATTATATATACTGAATATTTTTAAAATTTTTAATCTTTAATTTCAGCCTTAATTTAAAGATTAGGGTTTTAAAACCCTAAAATTGATTTGTTTCCTATTTAAAAATTTCTCAATTTACAGTCGATTTCATCAAAATTATTCCGAGCCATGTTACTTTTTCTCAATTTGATCTTTATGAAGTATTCTGAACCATCATCAAAACCTTAATTTGCAAATTAGGGTTCCACAGACATAAGCAATTAATGCCACTTGAAACTGAAGCATGAACCACCGCCCCACGCCGGCAGCCTCTTTCAATATCGCTCTAATCGCCATATGAAAACTCTGCAGAGTCACCAACGGAGATGGAGACATGGGTAGTTCTCTATGGAGATGGGGAAGGGAAAGGGGAATGGGGAGGGTGGGGGCGGCAAATATCTTTGCTGCAGGAGGTGCGGCGTTGAGGCGACGGGGGAGGGGGAGGGCGGGGGCGGCAAATATCTTTGCTACAGGAGGTGCGGCATTGCGGCGACGGGGAAGGGGGAGGGTAGAGGCGGCGACAGGGAAAGGGGAGGATGGGTGCGGCGATGGGGAGGCCAACGGGCAGCGAAGGGTTCTGTGGGGAGTTTGAGATAGAAATGGCCAATGGAGTGGGGGTGGGGGTGGTGGGGGGGAGTAATGACATTAATCTTTCTTTTTCTTTTCTTTTAAGATGAAATTAATGGTATTAAAAATAAATAAAGTTCCAACTTATGGGCTATAAAGTCTTTTTATTAAAACGGTTAGAGTTTTTAAGATTCCGTTTGGTCAACGACATAAGTGTAATTATTACAAACTATTATCATCACGTGTAATTACTCTCAAACCTCAGGGACGTAGGTGTAATTAGCCCAAAATATAAATACACACGTACATAGATGGCATTTATATTCACTAGGCACTAAAACATGAAAAAAAATCACAAACATGAGACATCTGATAGAAGCCAACAAATAAGCAAGCGAGCTTTTTCTTATCCCATTCAACAAGTCAATGGCACTAACCTAAAATCAAAGTCAAACAATCAAAAGATAGCAAAGATTATTAGTTTGGATCAGATCGATCAGTGGCGAAACCAGAATTTCATTTCAGGAGGTATTAAAAATATAGCGCGAAGTCATGAAATTTTTTTAGAAATAAAATAATACACAAAAATTGAATGTACTTCCCGATTATACATGTAGCAAATAAGACATCATGATAAGCCATCGAAAGACTTCAGTTACTCAATTATTGAAGTAATTATGTAAAATCCTCAAAAACAGAATAACAAGTTTATGCATAACGAAAGAGCCTGAAAACTAATAGAGAAATTAATTTAAAGAAAAAAAATTTCCGGCTTCCATCAATTAGCAGAAGAACAAAAAATGTTTTTCCAATCAACTAACGATTAAGCAAATAAATCAAACAAAATTGGCAATTCATAACATGAAGTGAACTTTGCATTTTGCAAAACTGACAAAAAATCATGTGCCTTAGCTTAACTTGCCAATATCCTTGGGATTTCGTAGAAAAATCAAAATACCAAAATTCAATGGAACGAATAGGAGTAAAATATAAAATATAATTAATAAACTTATTTAATAGCCAAAAAAATCTCAAATCATACTCAGAAACCCAATTTAACGTGAGCCCTAACCAAGTACTATATATCAACCACACCCGATTAAGCCCTTACGTACTTATACATGTAATTAGAAAGTTTATGACAAAGTAATAAATCAGTAGAGATAGCAGCATAGTTAACACCTATCCTATTCATATTGTCGTGCTGGCCTTTAAGACGGTCGAGATCGAATTCTTTTCGATATTACACAAGCATTCACAGAGACTTCAATAAAATCTAAAAGGAGTTGACTGTTGACCGGTCACGGGTCACTGGTGAAGTCCAGAGTCCTCATCATCGTCATTGGCAGAGGAGTTGGCTAGGGGAGTAGTCGTCGCCGCCGCCGTCACTCACCGCCTCGTCGCCGCCGCAGTCACTCACCGCCTCGTCGCCGCCGGTCTTTTGTCAGATCTCAAAACCACCACCTACATGGCCAGCTAAAAAGATAAGGCCAATAAGTTAAACATTTCCTTGAAAAGAGGAAACATGTCCATGCCAAGGCAATATACCTGAGGCCACCACGACCCTGCCCACTCGTCACCTCGCGTCACTGCCATTGCTTGCAGAGTTGGAAGTCCCAACCACTGTCAGACCACCCTACCGCCGCCAACCACGACAGACGCTCAACAACCAGAAAACGTCGCCAACAGAGGAATAATATGAGAGAAAAACCTAAATTATCGAACTCATACTATTCTCCGACAAGCGGTACCACCACGCCGACACACCCAGACTGAGTATGAATTCACGATCAACCTCCAGGCTGCTGCTCAGCCTGCCAAGCTCCAGACTGACCTCCCAGCACACCTTCACACACCAGGCTTCGCGGCCCATCAAAACAATCCACCCTCAACCTCAGGCAACAAGTCCGGTGTCTTAGGATCTCATCCACAAGGAGGCCCAAAAAAATTAAAAAACACACATACAAAACACTAAGCACGTCAAGAGCAATCCTTACACTACCATGCCACCACACACTAAAGGAAACAGCCAGTGGTGACAGGGGAAGAAAAAGATAGGATGTTTTTTATAGACAAGGGTTTTTTCATATAGAGAGAAGAGATAATGTGTTTAAAATTCTGCTCATTCTCCCTAAAAACGGCCTCTCTCTTCCATCCTCCATCTCTACCGCCAGTTTCCTTCGGTGTGTGGTGGCGCAATAGTGTAGAGATTGCTCTTGATTTGTTCAATTTGTTGTGTGTGCGATTAATTTTTTGTTTGGGCCTTTCTGGGGATAGATCTTTAGATGCCGAATCTGTTGTCTAAGGTTGAGCACGGATTGCTGTGATGGGTCGCAACATAGTGTATGTTGGTATGCCGCGAGGTCGGTCTTGGTTTGGTGGGCCGAGCAGCTGGTGGTTGCTGGAAAGGGATGGTGGGTTGTTGTTCTGTCTGGTTGTGTGGGCATGGTGGTGTCACTGGTTGGAGAAGGTGGGAGTATACGATGAAGGATTTTTTTTTTCTCTATTATGGTTGCTAAAAAGCTTATTTTACGACCGCTTGATAAAAAGAATAGTTAATGAGAAAATTATTTACTGTAATTCAAACTTTTTTGTAGGTATCTCCCGCTATTTATAACTTTTGTAATAATGTCCCGTCTAATTTAGCATTTCACGGCAAATTGATCCAGAAGCCAAACTCCATCTAGAAATAATCATCAAAGCGATCATGTGCATGACATGCTATTTTTACGACCAAAGTGAGAAGGGTAAATCTGTAATATCCCATAAAAATGATAGTGCTCGAACAAATATACCTCTAGCATACAAAAGATTTTAGAAAAGGCAAAGGGCAAATGTGTAATTTTCCTCCTCTCTTCCCCAATCCCCCTCCTCCACGCACTAGTCAAATCCTCTACAGATCCACCTCTACCAGCCATCTTTAAACACCATTAAAGGACAATGTCGCCATAACAGATTGGGACTCCTCAGCCGTCGCTGCCTTGACACAATGACCATCGCATACATTCATGAAGTCTGCCACCCACTACGCACGATGGCTCCAGACAAATCTGGAAGCCCCAGTCACCGCCGCTGCCCTCACGCACTCATCCACCCACACATACAGCATCGCACAAACAACTATCCGCTCCAAAACACTCATACACGACATATACAAACCGAGTTATGATGATTTTTTTAGTTGTATTTGCAAATATGTAGCTTTCCCTTAATTTTATTTGTGGGGTGTGGTGGAAAAGATCAGGAAGGGGGGAGTGAGTGGTGGGTTGTGTGAGTCGATAGTGGGGTTCCCGCAGTGGGGACTTGGTGGTGCATTGGTGGTAATGACAGCACAAGAAGAGAAAGAAATAGAAAGAGTGAGTGGGTAACTGAGCGTGGGCAGTGGGTTCTGGTGGTGGGTATGTGGTAGTGGAGAAGGTTTCGTTGGGTCGGCCATTACGGTGATACCTGTGGTTATGGATTGTTGATTTGGTGGAGGGTAAAAGAGTTAGAGAGAGAGAAAGAGCTGATTGGTGGTCGTTAATGGTGGGTAAGGTGGTTGTAATCAGTAATAGTCAATAGTTGGTAATGGCGGGCAGTGGTGATAGTTGTAGCGGTGATTTTATCAAATTATCCCATGGACAAAGGGCATGCGCTATACACGTGTCCACTTAAATGACTTAATGCTCGAAATTGGACCAGCATTAATTTGGACCGATTTGCAATGCTATTTTGAATTATAAAAATATTATTATAAAATTATAATTGGAAGAAAACTACAAAAACGTGTAAATTATAAAGAAAGATTTTGTGATTAACCCTAAAAGAAAAACGAATTTTGTCAAAACGGCTAGCATATCTTGAGCCTCTACTTTTTTCTGTTTTTTTTGGTACTTAATAAGGTTTTTTTTATACAACCAAAACTAAGAAAAGTTTATTAAATTTTAGTGGTTAAATAGCTTATAATTAGACTAGTCAATGTTGTCATTAGGCTATGCCAAAAGGAAACCGGTCCAGCCGCCCACTATAGCATGGCCGACCAAACACTTGAACCGGCTCGATCTTTTTTTCCCCGTGATTCAGAGTTGCCATCGAGACACGAGCTCCTCTTTCCCTCTCACATAAACAAACCTCTCTTTCCTCGTATCTCTCTCTCCCCCCACCATTACCGCCACTAGACCCTAACCCTAAGAACCATGTCCTTCAGCCCTGGGCCACCCAGCCCAACCGGGGACGACCAGGACCGCAACCGCCGCCTCTACAACCCGTACCAGGACCTCCACGGCCCGATCCAAACCCTTTACAAGCTCCCCACCTCCCCCGAATACCTTTTCCAAGAAGAGTCCGTCGCCCAGCGCCGATCCTGGGGGAGAACCTCACCTACTACACCGGCATCGGCTACCTCTCCGGATCCGTCGCTGGCGCCGGCAAGGGCCTCGTGGAAGGCATCAAGGCGTCCGAGCCTGGCGACACGCTGAAGTTGCGCGTGAACCGGGTCCTGAACGCGTCGGGCCATGCGGGCCGGAGGCTTGGCAACCGGGCCGGGGTGATCGGGCTGCTGTACGCCGGGATGGAGAGCGGGATGGTGGCGCTCAGGGACACGGACGACGTAATCAACAGCGTGGCGGCTGGGCTGGGGACTGGGGCCGCGTACAGGGCGGCGGCAGGGGTGAGGTCCGCGGCGGTGGCTGGGGCGATCGGCGGGGTGGTGGTCGGGCTGGCGGTGGCGGGGAAGCAGGCGGTCAAGAGATACTTGCCGATTTGAAGGGTTTGTGGCCTTTTTTTTTTTGCTGCTGTCTCATTGTTACAAAATTTTGACGTGTCTAGAGATATAAGAAAAAGTGTTAGCCTTTTGCCTGTTAAGTTATTGAAAGGTTCTATTTATTTGATGTACTTTGTTGAAGGCTGGATGGCCTAGGTGATGAATAAATTTCATTGGGACCTTAATATGGCAATTGCATTGTGTGTGTTCGTGCCTTTGATCTGTCATATCCAGTTGTTAATTGGTAGTCATTGAGTTAAAGAAGTGTATGGCACAAGGCTGTTGTCTTTCTGATCTACTCTTCATTCAATTTTCTGGGTAAGGTATCCTTGTATGATGAGATGCATGTCTATTTCTACTGATATGGTAGTATTAGCTATTCTCTATTATATGCCTTTATATCTCGTTCGTTTAGAAGTTATTGACATATTGAGATATTAAAGGTCTTGGTACATGCTTTTAAATAGTTGGGGTGTCTGGTGAGACCATAAGAGCAGCAATTAGGACTTGGCTTTGACGGAGAGTAGGGCTGACCGTAACCTGAAGTTTGCACGCTGCTCAGACTAATGGGCTCTGTCGTGGGGGGTCACCGGTTGCTCCCTCCTACATCTGATCCTGGTCCTCATCCTGCTACTACTCCCGCTACCCTTAACCCTAAGACTGATCCCTCCTCTTCTGGGCCCAACACAAGGTTCAGAGTGAGTCTGCTCCGATAGCCACTGATTCCCAGGATGGTGGGGCTGGTCCCAGTACTCGCGCTTTGATTCTGGGCTATCGAATGGAGAGAGAACGAGATTTTGGGAGAACATTTCACCTGACGTGAAGGATTGGGTGTACGGGCCTACAGGGATATCTTTCCTAATTGTCCACCCACATGGGAGTATAAGCCCGACAAGGTGACCATTCCTGGTTTGCCAGCAACGTTGGAGTATGACCCTGGCAGGGGTCAGGATCTTCCAAGTGCCTTGAAGTTGGGGTTGGGCGTTTTTGAGAAACTAGGTGAACAGTTCCACGGTATGGTGGTGTCTAATATAAACGTTAGAAGCTGTGGCAAGGCTAGTTTTCAGATTAGCACTTTACTTGTCATCCCTTTGATGATATTTTCTCAGATGTTGTATATGCGGTTCTAGGATATTTTATGCTTTGGATAGTAATATCAAGTGGATTATGGGGGTTGTACTCCCAAAGTTTTGGTGATTGTCCTGGTCTAATGAATATGGCAGCTGTACTTCCCAGCTGCCTGTTATTGATATACGGAACTTGAATGAATAGGTTTGATGCAATCAGGTTCAATTGAATGAATTGGATGGAGTTGTTAAGAGGAATGGTCGTTTATGTCTCAGGAGAACTTATAGTGAAGTGATTGCAGATTTTTGCAAGGGAAATGGTTCGGGGAATTTTTTGACACTGATGACCGACCTTTGGTCACCCAATTGTTTGGCGGTCTCTGCTTGGTTTGTTGTCAGGGGCTGACCTATTGAGCAGCCAATGGGATTTACGAGAACACACGTAGAACTTCAATGAAGTGTTTGCAGATTTTTGCAAGGGAAATGGTTCGGGGAATTTTTTGACACTGATGACCGACCTAGTCACCCAATCGTTTGGCGCTTGTTCTCGTGTCTGCTTCGTTTGTTGTCAGGGCACCTATTGAGCAGCCAGTGGGATTTATGAGAAAACACGTAGTACTTCGTAAAATTTATCAACGTATAATGACGTACAATAATTTTGGCATTGGAATTGCCATGGACTTCTAATTTGATTTCAAATGGTGTGCTTAAATAGGGGTGAGAAGAATATAGCAGGTCAAGGGGATTATTTTTGGTTGTTAACTGGCATGGGAAGTTTTCATACTCTTTTATGTATAGCAGGTAAAGAGTGTGTTGAGGGCCAGAAATAAGGAGCCTCATTTCCCTAACCAGGCCAAATCTTTGGAACCCAGGATCCTTTTACTGTCGTTCCTCTTTAAAAGTTAATAAATAAATAAGAAACAGAATAAAGAATAGTCATCAGAGAAATTTGATTGCAGCCCAACAACGAAAAAAAAAAGAATTTTAACGGTCTCCTATTATCACAGGACAAGCATATAGTGGAAAAACAAAGTACAAGAATTAACCAGCTCTTCTATGCAGACAAAATTGCTTTGAACTGTTCTCTCTCCTGCATATCAGGGTTATCACACTCTACATAAGCAAAAATGCCTGAAGACCCCATTTATTCCAAAACCCTCCTACCGATTTTCGCAAGATACATCAAGCCAAGAACAAGAAAGCTCGTAAATCAATCCCCTCATCAAAATTGATCGCGAAGGAATAACATATTTGGCTAAAGCAAGGAAAAAACAATTGTTCTAGAGCAACATCGTCTCTGGATTCTCTATGTAGCCTTTGAATGCTTTAAGCCATTCTGCACCGATAGCACCTACGCACAATACACCCAAATGATATAATCAGCATTTTATCATTTCAATAATGTGAGCGGAGCCGGCTAGTGATGATTGCACATTCCGAAAGTCTATATATGAGAACCTACCATCAATAACACGATGATCGCAGCTCAACGTAACAGACATATAGGAAGCAGATTTGAATTGACCGGGCTCCGAAGCAGGTATAATCCTCTTCTCAGCTGCTCAATATATTCTTTGTTCAGAGCGGTGACAAGGATCAGTCAGATAAACAAAATAAGCTAAGACCAATCTTACCTGACCCAACTGCTAAAATGCCTGCTTGAGGAGGATTAATGATGGCACAAAATTGCTTAATGCCGAATGGTCCTCCCAAATTGGACACAGTAAATGTGCCTCCCTGCGAAAAAGAATTCGAGAGAAATAAGTGAGAACCACGGGGCAATCATCCACCTTTACAAGCAACAGGTAAAGCTCTAACCTCGTAATCTTCTGGTTTTAAGCTGTTCTCTCTCGCTTTCTGCGCCAAAAGCTTCACGTCCTCAGAAATTTTGGATAGACCTTTCTTGTCAGCATCCTGTAAGTACCATTTGTTAGGGTTTTGTACCATGGACATTGTTCAGCATTAATGTACCGACTCACCCTGATGACAGGGACAAACAGCCCATTATCCGTCTGCACTGCAACATTGATGTTCACATTGTGATACCTGGATTGACAGCCAGTGAGTTGTTAATACGGGTTGCATGCTACATATTTATAGTCGCATCATTCATTAACTCACTGGCGAATATAGTCATTGGTCCATGAACTGTTGCACTGAGGCACTTTTCGTAGAGCCAAAGCAGCAGCCTGCAGTGAACCACGGCCAAAAAGTAAGGAAAAGAAATATTTTCTTATATAAGTTTCTCTGACAAACTTAAGAGTCACTCCATCCGTCCCGAAATAAGTGAATGCTTTGACTTGGTGCTCATCTTAAGTTTGTTCTCTCCAAACAGCAAAAGACGTCACTGTCAATGTGTGGGTCCCACTCTCCCTGCTCCCCACCCCCTCTTTCTTTCAACCCTGCCTGCAACCTTCATGCTTGCAGCACTGTGTGTGTGTGTGTGTGTGTGTGTGCAAACATAAAATCATAGGGCGAGTTTGTTTAATTAAACAAACTAAATGAAATTTCTTGTATACAACTAGGAGAACATGGATCACGGTCACCATAAATCATCATTTTCCAAACAAAAGTTAAGTCAAAACAAGAGCATGGGTTTACATAAACTGTGGGGAGAGAGAATTAGTCAAACTATGTAAATCCAAGTAGCCAATTGACAACCCTCGGTTCCTGTTATCTTGTACAGAAAACTACTATCTCCATTAAGCTTTCCCACTAGGAGACAATAAGCTTCGCAAATTAATGACTGTGCTAAGATACAGCTATTTACACCCATTGTTTTGCTTTGGAAGTTAGCGTGATTTCGCTCTACCATTAAATTGTGGATCCAGAAGAGCAAGTGATTCAATGCTAAGAGAACTTTGTACCTTGATAACAAGATCGTTCAAGGATAACTTCTTCCCTCCTGAAGCTTCTTGTAGGGAATTAAGTTGGGTACGCATGCTGCAGAGAAAGCAGCATTTCAGATTTATATAAAAGCTTTTGTTGGAGCCAAATCTTTCAACTAATGGGTGAACTTAACACTCACTCAGTAAGTTTGTCAACACATGTATCTACAGTCAAGTAATAATGGGGAATAGTTTGCTTTGAAAGTAACAACCGTGAAGCCGTGACCTGTCAAGATTACACCATTTAATAAATTTAAGAGACAAAGCTTTGGTAGAAAATGAATAATAGAGAATGTAAAATCCCAAACATTACCTTTCTTATTTGAGAATGGAGGATATCTGCATAGTCTAAACCTGCAGCTGGTGCTGATTCAACCTTGGAAGCTGCAGTAGAAACTTCCTTCCCACGAGAAGCTACCCAAAGGGAGAGGTAAAAAATAAAATAAAAAAGCGAACCATTAATTAGATTGTTGACGATGAGATGAATATCTACCCCAGGTTAACTAATAAGACGGGAAACAATGAAACAATCATAATATGACAGCTATAAGTTTTAACAGTTAATAAAGGAAACCAATTTTTCTGTACAACGTAAGGCCCCAGCATGGCAAAGAAGATAGAGGAACAAGGAATATACCCAAGTAATCGTCAATGTCCGCCTTCACAATACGTCCATCAGTACCCGTACCTTTGATGTTTGAGAGAGGTATCTAATTCAAGGAGAAATGGCATTGCTCAAATAACACATACAAAGAGAATGGCTTGAGAATGGTAAATCCTTTTTCTCAGATACCAACGCATAAAGGAAATTGACAATCAAGATCAGATCAGATAATGTACATTGTGATCTTCAGCATACTTTCTGGCCAGTGGGCTAGCAAAAACACGATTTCCTGTATCAGGGGTTGCACTGGGCTTAGAAACTTTTGGCTCAGGGGAACTGGCTGGTTTGTCAACCACTTCTTCTTTGGGTGGAGGGGTAACAGACGGCCCTGTAGAGGCAGCTGCAGAATCTGATGTTGAAGCTTTGTAATCCTTGAATTTTACAGCATCCTCCTCATCTTCAACGGTTATGGCAATGACCTACATGAAAACATACCCACAATCATACACTTCTAAGTAATATCTTCTCAAGCATTATGGAGAAAAAACATTTCCAACTAAGACAAGTCAATTGGTGTTTCGTTTTGGCCAAAGTAAGAATGTCCGGTACGGATCGGGTGCATGCCAAAAAAAATTTATCTTTACTTAAAATCGTGAAATAAGGGTGCGTCTGGGTGCTCGCAAATAACTAATTTTACTACTAAATATAGTTTCTCTGGGGTCTAAATCTAAGTTATACTCTCTATACCTTTAGTTAAACAAAAACCAAAGAAAAAGAAAAACTATAAAAGGAAATCGATAAAGGCCTAGCTACCTAGGACTTTCAGGGAACAATGTTGGGTACGGATCGTGTGCATGCCAATTTTTTTAATTTTACTTCAAAAGTCTTGAAATAAGGATGCGTCTGAGTACACATTGGGCGCTTGCCAATAGTTTGGGGTCTAAATGTAAATTTTACTCTTTATTATACCTTTAGTTGAAAAAAAAAACCAACAAAAAAAGAAAACGTAAAAGGAAATCAATAAGGGCCTAGCCACCTAGGACTTATGGCCCGGGGGGGGGGGGGGTAGCAGCAACCTTCGAGTGGCACAAGGCATTTGCAGCAAGCAGCTGTCGTAGAATATTTGTTAATCTCTTTATGCACTTTTCTATGATCCCAATGATGCATATTTGTTTTCATCAGTACATATCTATGTATACACATAAAATGTTCAATGTATCGCCGCTGCACCAGTATCAAGTTTCTCTTTGAAAATCAAGCATCCGCCTGTTGCACCCATGTCATATCAGCACCCATACCCTTGTCCGCGCTTTTCTTATGTTACTACATTTACCAACTATCCAACTAAAACTGAGCAGCTAGAATAGACATTTTGCTGCAAAGAATGTGCATCTGAGATGCCTATCAATCCTGAAGGCAGCTAGAATGCCACATGTCACTCAAAAAGCCAGGCCTCACAAGATGGCGGGAAGGATGAGTGCCACAAAAGGTTTAATATGGAGGAAGCCACCATAGCTCTGTATGGCGTGAGGGTGAAGGAGTGGTAGAGTAAGATTGGCTTGGTCGTTCTTTAATCACGGCCTTCTTGTCCGCAGGAGTAGGAACTAAACGGGGCCCTTCCTAGTATGGAAGATATTTCTATCATATACTCCGGTCTTTGGTTGTTCAATTGAACAGCCTAAAATAATTATACAGTTTCCATGATCATATAAGCAATTATGAAACTGTAAAATGCAGCTATTGAGTTTGAGTTAATGTAGCTATTCTCAATAAGGGAAGCAAAGGACTTCCTTGAAAGAAGTCCGAGCTGAGTTCATCATTATCTTATCCGTTGTTCCAACCAAGGTCGCTATTCCTGAATAAGAATAGAGTAGAGGCCTTGATCATTTAAATATAATATTAGATACCTAATCTATATGAGTTATCTTCTATATGCATTTCCATAAATCACATGATTCCCAAACTGCAGATGAATTAGATAAAGCTTCCCTTGAGTATCCACAAGCCTTACCAGTCAAATGGACCAACAAGAGAGGTTGTTGGGGCAAAATTCAAGAAAGCAATTATAATGCCGTCTTTTATTGGAGAACATCAGACACCATGAGTTTAAAAATGATCCAGTAATAGCTTAACTAACTACGTTCAGATGGATGGCGCCAAGAGGAGAGCTTCATTTAGGTCACATCAGTAAAAGAGTGGGCTTACATGACATGGCTACATGTAAGGCTAACCAGGAGATAAACCAAGGATGAGAGACCGAGGAAAGTACAAACAAGCTGATTGTCTGAAGGAGACAAGAGGACGAAGGACATCAATTGCCTTACAGATGTGGAGCTATGATTAGATAAAGGATAACTCTGTTAGCTTGAATCAAGTAAACATTCTCTATATAAAGCTAGCCATGCATCACAAAATCTCTTTAAACTTATGCCAAAGTGATGACCAAATTAAGGATTGAGGAAGTTCAAATTTCAGATCTAACTTAAAAATGGAGGATCATCTGGTTTGGATTCATGCTGAGTATTTTGATCCATTACTATCTGATCATTCAACGAGAAAGCCCACAAAATCATGTTTGCGCTTCAAATGAACTGTAAAATCATGTGGCAGGTAAGTAAAGCTAATACACGTTGCATTCGGCAGAAAGGACATCCTCAGTATCAGAATCATACAGGTATAAGGACAGAATTAGAAACAAACGTGGCCCCAATACCATACTATGATTACCTCGCCAACTTTAATTTCTTTTGCTCCATCTCCATGTATAATTTTAGCTAGATATCCTTCCTCCATGCATTCCATCTCTACTGTAGCCTTATCCTGCGAATCTCAAACGGAAACACCAAAAATAAGTCTTGCATGTTGTCAGGCACATAATATTTACTAACCCCCACCCCCCAGCGGCAACCCCCCCCCCCCCCCCCCCACCCCCCAACAAAACCAAAAAAAAAAAAAAAGAAAGAAAGAAAACAAAGACAAGAAAAAAAAGGTTCATACTGTTTCGACTTCACAGAGTACTTCACCGGGAGAGACTTTATCACCTTCTTTCTTCAACCACCTTGCAATGTTGCCCTGCATTCCATAGAATTATCATCAATAAGGAAAAAACAGCAGATGAGATACCAAGTTATGCTCTCTTAGACTTCAAAAAGCTACATGCCTCGGTCATTGTTGGTGAAAGAGAAGGCATCCCAATCTCCTGGTGTGGGGGAAGACCTGAAAGAAGTTTACAGAAACTTAATAATTTTGCATAAAAGGTGCCGATTCGAACATGCTACTGAGAAGGTAAAAGAGAGATTATATTCACGCAGAGATTTAAGAATACAATTCTTCCTTGCAATCAGATGCCACACTTAAAAACATCAATACAAACTTTAGTACACTAGTCGAGATTGACAATGCCAACAAGATAGAAAGAAGTTAAAAAAGCGGACCAGGATTACTTATCAAAAGAAGCAAATCACAAAATAGGAAATAAACTCATTCAAATGCATCTTACTGACATCTAAAAAAATCTTGTGGTGGGGGGAGGGAGGACTGAACCAGTTCATACTAAATACTAAAGTGCAGTGGTGTCAATACTAAATGATTTTTCAAAGTAACTGTGGTGAATAAATAAATAAGTACCGAGTTAATACAGTGTCTCTTAAAAAAAAACTGAACTATGAACATCTCTACATATTAAAACGAATTACAACAAATAGAGATTCTAAGATGACATAAATGATAATAGAATACCTGAATCTGTTGAATAGCTCATTTTTTGTTGCACCTGTGAACTGATAACAAGAATTATAAGAATGTTGACGTAGCAAGAGAACAATGACGAATTTGAGAAGAGGTTTATAACCGTGGAATTCCTCGATAGAACATGAAGCCAGTCACTGCACTTTCTATCTTTGTTGATGTCCTTGCAGAATTTCCCTTGTGAGATCCTCCAAATGCAACCTACACAGCATATCGTATGGTAAGAACCTTATTTTTTCTTTTTTAATCATAAACAGCTGCAGGACATCATGATCGCAGTGTATGCCAGGACTTACTGCTCTATTAGTGTGACAAAAGCTGCCTTTACTGGAAGACTTGCAAACTCCATCCATTTCTCTAGGTACATAACCATATTGGCGGAATTTTGAAAAATCTGCAAAACGAAGGTATTTGTAATGAACTTTGAAGCGGAATTGAGCACGCCAAACTGCAACAAAGTTCGTATCCAACAGTACATTACACATGTAAAGAATATGGATGATGGAAGACCCTGTGCCAGTAGAATTAGCATTGTGAAAAACAATCATGTAGATTCAATGACAAACCACAAATCCAAGGTTAGGGAACTCATATTTGTGGCCAAGATGATCACTACAGCTGCGTGATTACTTTTTTCTCTGTGATAGATTAACATAATCATGATTACTCCGAATTATTTTTCACGTCTCACAGATGATTATCCAAATATTTCTGCATTTTAAATTATTCATGCATTTCAGCCCTTTTGTGCAAAAAGATAGATAGTTCGACACTTGATTAGGATTGGCAGGGAGCAGGCAAAATGTGAGAAGTCAATAGTGTATACTGCTGATGAGCATTAAGAACAGACAGTAAATGCATAAGTGATTAATTCAAAGCAGACATATACATATACATACATACATACACACATACATACATATATATATATATATGCACTATAGGTCATCAGCTAGGGATCTGCAAGACTTGGCAAAGGTGCAACAAATTATCTTGAATTAACCTCAAGGAAGCTGTGTAGTGACTGATTAATGGCAGATGCACATACATACACATACATACTAATGGCAGAGCACAAAATCCTCTATATCATCAGCTAGGGATCTGCATGAGTCTTGGCAAAACGGCAATAAACTATCTTGAATTAACCTCAAGATCATGTTGCCAAATTTGAGCATTCAAAAAAAAAAAAAAACACAGGAAAATAGATGTGAAAATATGTATGCATGAGTTTTAACATTAATACATGGTTATCTGGATCAATGTATACTGGGCTAATGCGAATTATTCACCAGCTTCTCAAATCTCATTTCATAGTTAACAAGCAAATTCATTTGGAAAAGAAATAGACAATCTAGCTTTGTAAATGGAACTTATTACATCTTCAAGTCAGAATAACAAATAGAAGTACATAACAATAGCAGTTCCAAGAGTCCTACATATGGGAGCAGTATTAGTTACTTACCATCTCCTATGCCCATCGAGGGGCTTGCATTATTAGCAAACCAGCGAACCAGAACAGCATGATCCTGGCGTCTTATGCATGCAGCATTTCTCAACTGTAAATTGGGACATATAATTAAAAACAACAGAATGCAGAAGGTCTCTGAGCCAAAAAAATTAGAGTAGCAGAAAAATAGGAAATGGTTAACTAGGTATTATAACGGCAATACAGACAGCAGCTCTGTCAGTGTCAAGTGCGGAAAATAAACTCAATCGTGAATCATTAGGAGTAGGCATACAGATAACATCTTATAGGATTTGAAGAAGCAGTCCTGTGTCAGTTGCAATGAAGTAGAGGACAAATCAGATCTTCCCACTAAACAGACCTATACTAAGCTCCTAATGGTACTCCCCTTAGATGGGCTCCATGTTTCCTCCTTGGGTACGTGCTGATCAAAATACCATGCCATGATAACTTTAACCTTGGGTCCCCAATTACAATCCATCATAATTAACATGCATGCATATATTTGCCAATTAATGCAAAAAGTTAAATTCCCAATCTTCCTATGCATTTTCTCTCTAGCTGATTTTTTTCCGCCACAGGACTTAGCATCATCCCTTAGTATTTTTTTCCCTCACCAACCTCTCTTCCAATGTATGTTATTGTTATCCCGTGCAACCAGATCTTTTCTGGGAAGCTCGTGTTTATTCGTAGATATCTGTAGCTTTTCTCATCTCACAATTTCAAATAAGCCATGAGCATTAATTTGCGGGAAAGACTCCACTTGGACACCCTGACCAGTGAAATTTGTCCCACTAAACCCTTACTCACAATAGAAAGGCTCCTCCTTAAAGGCGCACCTTTCAGCCAAAATCGACTCTTTCCTATTCTTAGGCCCGCAACATCCAGGCTACAAAAAGACAACTACTAAAGAGGAGCTGTAGAGGCAGGGCTAAGAGACAAACCGGTATGCGTCTTCCAAATCACAAGAAACCAAAAAATGACTCTTTGAAAACACTAGCCTCGGCAAGAAAAAAGACTATCCACCAGTAAACCATGTAAATGTTGCTCGGGGGGTATATTCATGAGCTCGATTTTATCTATAGCCCAAAAAAAATACCGCAATGAACGTATATGATCACTCAGAACTCCACGATCAAATCTAACCCTGTTATACTCTACACTTGGCCGACTCCTTAGACATGAACAAAGATATATCATCTTCCTTGGTAGCTTCACACAATACCCTTGCCAATTCATCGAAAAGACGCTGTGTGCCTATCAACCATGGATCCAATGCCATTAAAAAGCCACTTCAGTATCTACCCCACGAGCGTTTCCCCCTGTGAATCTATCGCCTACGTGATGTGCGCAAGAATGGCACAAACAACCAATTCCATTGAAAAGTCACTTCGGTATCTAGCCCACGAGCACTTCCCCTCGTGAACTCTATTGTGTATCTGCTGTGCTGTGCAGGGATGGCACAAACACATTAACAACATATCTGCCACAAGTGCATTCTCTACGCCAATTTGAACTAAATGTTTACATACGCAAAAAAGTTGTCTATATCAAGATGAAACGACCCAAACAAGATTATCCATCGGAATCCAAAGCGCTAAGCAGAAAATGCTATAACAATTGGCATCCACAGTCAATTGTCCATCACAATCCAAGCGCTATGCGTGACACGCGCGCGCGCGCACATCTATGCAACATTAAACGCGTGTACCTTGTTGGAGTGACGGAAGATGTGAGAGGCGTAAGTCATGATTGGAGAGCTCCGTTCACCGGCAAACAGGCGGCGTCGGCCTTGTTTGTGAGGGTATGTATGTGGGGAAGACGAAGTAGGTGGCGAATGAGGTAGGTGCTTGTTTTGTTATTAGAGCAGAAAGGTCCAACCAAACAAGATCGGTCTAGATCGGAGTTCGGCACGCCGTTCTTCTCCTTTTTGCCCGATCTTTATATCAGGCTGGTTATGGCTTTTGTATTCTTCTTTTGGACTAACTAATGCGTGCATTTCTTTTTTCTCCAAAATTCAACTCTCTCTGTCTCTCTCTAAATTTTGACCGGTCGTTTTTTTCAATTAAAAATGAAGCTACAAATTACAGTACGGAGTATTATTTATCTTGTGCTATCATTTTTCTTGCTGTTTTATAAGCTTTTTCTTTATTTTTAGTTCCTGATAATTAATTGATATTTTGAAGATGGGCGAATTGCGGAATTGTATTTAAGCAAACTGCGTTTTTATTTTCGGTAAGTAATTGTACTATCATGCTAACTTTTTGTTATTAAAGATTGAACATTCTTTTTTGTAGAAAGGCTTAACTCTCGTCTAGACCTGGCAAAAAGTAATCCGAACCCACGGGTCTACCCGAACCTACCCGTAAAATTTGGGTCGGTTTAGGTCGGTTACCGGGTACCCGGATTTACCCGATTATATGAGTATATATATAGCTTTTAGGGTTACACATCTCATTTTCCTCTTCTTACTTCTACTGCCCCTACCTCTCAAGCCTCTCATCCTCGCAGATCCCCTCTCAAGTCCCTCTCTATCACAGATCTACTAGAGTCACGATCACCCTACTCTACCCACGGTGCCACCCCAGTCACTCCCAGATCTACCGCATCTCTGCCGCCACCGGTCGTCACCCATCGGTCATTCTGTCTAGCCGTCGCCACCGATCGGTCACCCCAAGGCACCGTCGCTGCCGATCCCTCACCTTGTCACCCAATCGCAACCGATCAGTCACTCCATTGCCACAGATCCGTCGCCCAGTCGCCACTGTCGCCGCCGATCGGTCACTCTGTCGCCTTATGGTTGTTGGATCAGATATGGTTCAGATTTATTTTTTTTCGATTGAAAGATGTTAAAAAAATTTTTTTTTTTTATGTTCAGATTGATGGGTAAATTGTTGTGTAGTGAATTAATGGAGAAAGATTGAATTATCTGATTGTTTGAGGTTAAAATATGCCTAGTTAATAGGGTTTTAAAGTATGTTTATTCCAAAAACAATTAATCAGGAAATATGTGGTTTACTCGCGGGTAATACCCTACCCACAAGGGTAGGATACGGGCTCTCAAAAAGTCTACCCAGGTAAAATATGTCCGATCCGTTTTTATCCGGATCTTGCCGGATTTTACCCGTATTCGCCGAGTATACCGTTTGCCAAGTCTACTTTCATCTGGCCTTTGTCCCTTGCTTGACCTGTTTGGGCACTTTGTTTATAAAGTGAGATGAGACTAGATTATTAACCAAAGAGGTGTAAGATTATATTTCCCAGGCAATTTTTTCAACGCATTTGGCAATTAGTTTATTACCCTCTAACCCACCCTCCCACCCCCAATAATCTAAAGTTAATGTACAATTGTGCAAAACAATTTTGTCGATATCAATTTTGTGAGTGTGTGCCTTTTTCTTTTTTCTTTTAGATAATAAAAAATTATTATTCTTGTGATATGACCGACCAATCAAGTTATGGTATGTAAGGGTATAATTTGAATGGTTGGATTGGTTTTTTACCCAACCCAAAAGAACCGATATACTTAAAAAGCCCAACGAGCTTTTAATTCAAAAAATATTGAATAAATCGGGTTGAGTTGGATTGGGTTAGTGGACTTTTTTGGGTTTCAGTGGGTTAATAAAAAATAGAATAAATATACTTTATATTAAATTAAAAAGTGGAATGGCGGTGGCCAGTGATGGCGGTAGTCGCCGGGGTGGTGGCTGCGGCGGCAACGGTGACCGGCGGTGCTACAATAGTGGTGGGCAATGATGGCCAGCGGCTATCGTGGTTGGTCAGCAACGGCTGATATTCTAACTCACTTTATACTTAGGTAGGTTGGGTTGGGTTGGGCAAGGCAAATTTTTAATTTTTTTGGGGTTGGGTTGGTTAAAACCATAAAACTCAACCCAAAGTCGCAGCCCTGATGGTATACCATCACTTTGGATCTATGTTACTTAACCTAAAAAAAAATAATAATCAAATTATAGTATTCAGTAGTTAGAGAAGCCTTGGCATGACTATACATTAGTTAGTTCAGCCGAAGTTGGATCAGACGTAGACCACGACTTAGCAGGGACAATATCTAAGTTGCTCTTTGGAGAGTATAGTACAATGAGAGTTATGAGCTGTGTGAACATCATATTTGAAGCGATTAGTCGATGCAATCCATTTTATTTACGTCGACTGAATCCTCCAATTGTCGAAAATTGCTATAAAATCACATGAACCCTCAACCCCCACCCCAAAAACTTTTCTCAACCTCGCCAAATTTCATTGCCGCAATGCCGCTTTACTGTCTCCAACCGTGTGTCGATCACGGTAAACGAGCGTTGCAAAAATACCTTTGGTGACGTGAATGCTTACAAAAATCACCTTGATGTAATGTTGCATTATAATTGTATTATTGATATCACGTCAACGTGAAAACGTGCCTTTTAGGATTAATAGCTCTTTGCATAATTTTATAATGCCGGTAATGGCTCTGTAATAAATACAGTGAAATGGACAATGATGTACAAGTATGTGACGAGTCATTATTCATTTATGTCATATATGTCCTAACACACAAATCTAGTCTAATTATATAGATATGAAAATTGAAACCGAAAGAATGTTGACATTGACACTCTTTTACCTCTCCGCGTTAATTTTCTTATTTTAACTTTTTAAAAGCATGATAAATTAACTCACCGTCGTGGTAATCATTTGAAATTTTCTTCTCTCTAACTCTCTCTTTTGATTTGAATTCTTTTTTGCTATTTAAAATTAAATTAACTAAATAGATTTTACATTTCTCTGTCTTCTATATCAACATGTCCCGTTTAAAAATTTTATTTATATTTTAATAATTTCATTGATCCTAAAATTTTGTCAAGACTAATTTTCTTAATATTTTCTTTAATCTTAAATCTCTTATATTATTTAGGGAAGTCCAATATTCTCCATTAGTTTTTCTCTCTAATTAATATAGTCTCCATCATTTTATTTCATTACATGTGTGTGTATAAATAAATAATCTATTCCCACATTTCATTTTCAATTATTTGTTATATAACTTATTATTTCTTCATAGTCTTGTCTTGAATAATACAAACTCAATACACAATACACGAGGGATTATTACTAGTATCATCATTGTTATTGCTATTAGTTTGAACAGCCTATTTCTAGCATTTTATATAGCATTTTATCTATTTCATTTGTTGATAAAAACTACAGTTATTGCTCAAGTTCATTTTTAACGACAAAATTTGGTAAGAAAATTATATAAAAAGGTGAATTTTTTTTTTGTCACTGTCAATTTTATTATTCATATTAGACACACAAGTACTTTTGACAGTTGTTATTTCTGTGCATAACGCATGGGACAAAACTAATATAGGTACAATTTTAAAACCTCTCGTAGCATTACTTTAGATACAATGCATTATGGTTGGTGACACTTCGATAGAGGGATGAAAAGTGTTTTGAGTCTTCGAAAAAAGGTTACAAACTTAGGTTTGTTTGGAACCAATTCTTTTAGGATTTGGGATTTCGATTTGTGTTTGAAATTCAATTCACATTTTATTTTGTCTTTTTGGTTTGGAAAGGAAGAGAATTCAAATTGCATAATTCGTATTTTGTTTTGGAGAACAAAGGAACAGGATGGTGTTGACAGCGACACCACACGGGGGTAGCGGTGACAGTGGAAGTGGTGGGGGCGGTCAAGTGATGGTCATGATGTTGATGGTATTGAGATGTAACGAGGTGTAATTGGTGGTGGTTAAGTGATGCCAATAGTAACACCAGCGGCAACAATGGGACGGTGGTAGTAGTGGAGACGATGATGATAGCGGTGACACTGACAACAATGATACCGATGGCGGTGGTTGTGGTGGTAGTAATGGTGCTGGTGGCGGCAGTAAAAGTGGTGTATACTAATAAAAGTAGTGTGAGTAATGGTTGAGTCATCAGTAGTGGTAACAGTAGCAGTGGTGATGGTGATGGTGGAGGCATCAGTACTGGTAGTGGTGGTGCTGGTGGCAGTAGCGGCAGTGATGGTGACCATTGTGGTGGCGATGGCAACAGTGGTAGCGGTGGCAGTGACAGTGGTGGCGGCTCAGGCAGTAGTGATGGCAGCAGTTCTGATGTCGATGGTGGTAATAAAAGTGATGTGGCGGTAGCGATAATGAAGACGATGATGGTGAAGTCATTGTGGAGGGATAAAAAAAAGATAAGATATGTAAATAATTATTTTTAATTCAAGTTAAATAAAAATTTCATAAAATTCAACTATTTTTCATTGAAAATTATATTATATAAACAAATTCAGTCAAATTTTCTGATTTTAATTCTTTTTTTAATATTCTAAATAATAAAATTTGAGTATTTAAAATAAAATCTCATTAATTTTATGATTCTAAACACACTTTTATCGAATAACAACACACAACGGCATTGACATTCAATAATGACATTTTTGTTTATTTATTTTTATTAGGACAACGCAGCCAAAATTATTTCAGCTAATGCATCACATTTTAAAAAAGTTATACATACCCAATGTACAAGCATTTCGAGCGCTTGCACACACAAACACACCGCTCAGCTGCAAAAGCATTCTCCCAAATTCATGGCGGACATTTGCGAAATCTGCGCAGAACAGCCCTAAAAGCATTGCCCTAATCCAGCTTTAGTCAACACTTACAGGAAATGAAGAACAAAAAGCACAAGTGGACACCTGAAGAAGAAGAAGCCCTTAGAGCCGGCGTGGCAAAGCACGGACCGGGAAGCTGGAGAATCATTCTCGACGATCCCGAATTTCGCGTTCCCCTCATCCGCCGCTCCAACTACGACCTTAAGGTAGCTCCAAATTTTCACCTAGCGTTTGCTCTTACTTTATTTTTGTACTGTCTCAGCATTGTGTCTGCGCGTGTCTTTGTAACGTAAAATAGGTTATTTGATTTGCACGGTTCCCTCATTTATGATTTGAATCTTTTCTTGTGTATACTCCCTCCGTTTCATAAATTTTGTCCCCTAATCTGACATTTTGCTAATTTCTCGGATATATACGAGCTTATAAATATTGAGTTGAGCGGAAGTAGTAATTACTGATCAGAAATGATTTATCTGGCAAGCCAAACTAAGGCAAAACCAACGAGTGAAGTCAATGTTTATATGTTGAAATTTTATCCTAGAAAATCAGAAAGAGTTAAAGGTGAAAAATATTATGAGACCGGGGGAGTAGTTGATTAGGCAGATTAATAATGCCCGAAACATGGACTATTTCTAGTTCTAATTTTATTCTACTGTCACGTCGAAAAAACATCAAATTTGCGCTGTTTTTTTATTCTTTCTAAAAAAAATTCAGTGGTAAGTGCCATGAAAGATGGCATTTTATCAAGTTCTGCCATATTGGTACATGTCTGGAGAGGGACAACTGTCGCTGCCTTGCACTTGCTCGAAGAAAGGACAATGGAAGTCTATCACAGTGTCCAGGACAATGCCTAAGGCACTCCTTGTCAAAGTTCATAGCAGTTCAATCTCAGTTCTAATGATGGATTAGAGGCCCGTCCTTGCACCAAAAGAGAAAAATTACTAGGAAAAGGGAAAGGGAGAACAAGAAACGAATAGGTATATTGCTCAGTTGAAAGGAGATGAACAAGCATGCACTCTATACGCTTGTTCTAAGCTCCCCTTGGACAAGATAATTCATCTGTATTTCGAAGGCAAAATTTTAAGGAATCTAACACCATGGGGTGGAATGGGTTATACGCGTTACTATAGACAGTTGTCCTTAAAGAAAGGAATGGGCTATATGTGCCACTGTGGATATATCTCCCGTTGTTTATCCTTTGTGTGTTTGAGGTGAGAGTCCAGACACGACAGAAGTGCAGGCTTGATATGATACCATTTTGCTTTACCATCAGGTCGTCGCCGTACTCTGGTCAAAGTTCAGCAAATGGATTGGTTAAAGTAGGGCATTTCAAAAGTTTGTTGGCTCTATCTGTGACGAGCTTTCAGCTCTTTTGATCATAGTACGATCATCTCTATATGATATGGTGCGTATTGATTTGAGCGCAAAGATAGACCGTACGGAGACGAAAATCACAATGGTTCAGTGGATGAAATTTGAATGTCATTTGTGATTCTTGATTTATTCAGATTCGGTTAAGTTATTCACTTGAAAACCTTGGATTCATATTTGACTGAGAACTATTTATGTACTCTGACTTCTGAAACCTATCCCAACAACCTAATCGCTGGCAAAATAACAGCCTATGAGACTCAATTAAGAACGGAAGGAACTTGAATTTCAGGAAACCTAAACAAAATGCAACTGTAGAAATAGAAAGGCTGTAGTTATGAAGGTTATTTACGTACAAGCAGGTTATGGAGTAGGACATCGTGATTCTCGAAGGGATCTATGGTAGAAACAAACTATTGAGTATGATATCTTGGTTGTTGCAGGAATTCCCAGTCATCTTGTATTCTTGTTCTATGACCTCTTCTTTGAATTATTAGGGCCATATTACTAATTTGCAAGGAATGCAATGACTGACATCTGGTTGCTGATTGTATTTTTGAAATACCTGCCTTGCAGGACATATCGACAAAAAGAAGTTGCAACTTTTATCTTGCGAAAAAACGTCTTAACCATAGTGTGACGTTCCTCTTTGTTTATCTGACCATTTTCTGGTACATATTTTTACCATCTTTCATCACCGTATCAGGTGCCCAAATGGGTACCCATATATCCAGTACTTTTGTTATCACCTTGTGAAGTGAGTTTTCTATTGATCAACACCTTCCATATTATTGTCTTGGTTCAACTTTATCAAATTGGAATTACTCGTAGGATGCTCAGTGGACTGTATACTAGTCTAATCATAGCTCAAATGACCAGGACAAATGGCGTAATCTTGGCGTAAAAAGAGGTGCACCAAGCTATCAAGGTACATTTAGAAGTCCTAGAGAAAAAGCAATTGCAGCAGGTCGATTCTCGAGTGCTGAGAATTCTGCTTCTGCTGTTTCCCTTGCAAAGGATGACATCATGGATGATACTTTCAAAAGTCATCAGCACGAGAAAGCAGCTTCACGGCGTGTCTCTCTGTTGCAGTCTAATCATAGCTCAAATGACCAGGACAAATGGCGTAATGTTGGCGTTAAAATTGATGCACCAGGCTGTCAAGGTACATCTCGAAGTCTTAGAGAAAAAGCAATTGCAGCAGGTCCACTCTCCTGTGCTGTGAATTCTGCTTCTGCTGTTGCCGTTGCTAAGGATGACATCATCGATGATGCTTTCAAAAGTCACCCACATGAGAAAGCAGTTTCACGGTGTGTCTCTCTGTTACCTACTAAGCTTTATGCACATATTCAAGTAGGTTAGATTATGTTGAAGTTCTTGGCAATGACATTATACTGCGAATGGGAAGAGGAAAGAGAGAAAAATAAAACAGAAAAATACTAGTCATTACGCTCTCCAGAAGATTCTTTTGTTGCTGTCCTTCATGTGGAAATTGGGTCCTCCCAAAGCTGTCTGTCGTGACTTTCAAGCATTCATTATTTTTATACGTTTTCTGGAGAATGCTAATTATTTTTGACCTAGCACTTGGTGGCTTCTAAGTTATGTAGTTTCTCAGGGCATTGGAAAAACAAATACTGCTTTTTTTTCCTTCCAATTTCTCTTTTTTCTTCTTCTTTATAGAATCTCCTTTTCACTCTTTCATCTATAGATGGACGAAGCTGGGTAGAGCGGTTGCCCAATTTTATTCCCCGTCCGGAGGCATGAATGTAGGATCCAGTAGTCAAACACCTGCACCTGCTCCCTCTGACTCGTGTTTCCATATTCCAGTTTCACAAGATCCCAAAGATAATCCCCAAGGGGCTTCACACCAACTTTTTCAGGAGATGGCAAGTGGAAAGTACGGGTAACCTTTCTTATTGATGAAGCGTGGGATAGATAGCGGAAGTCAGAGATTTTGTTAAATGAGAGAAGTTCAAATCATTGACTGATATCTGATGGTGCAAAAATTTTACATTCATGTACCGTTGTAGTACAGTACCAACTATTCTGATATACAATTTAAGTGTGGAGCTGAAGCATCAATAACTGATAAAACTAACAAATATCACAAGCACCTCACTTTCTCTCATAGTTAATGTATAAAAGATGACGTGACAAGATTTCTTTTGCGGAAAACTGGCACTTATCCTTATCGATCTGAGGTGCAACTGAGGATGAAGATGAAATTTTCCCTAGTTACACTACATCTGGTAGTCTTTATGAATCGTGTTGCATTCTCTTATATGCTGATGTCAACTAATATGGACAATCTTTTCTTTGCCCCCTTCACTTAACAGAACTGTTTAACATTTATGTTTGTATGATCAGTGATACTCATTATCTGATGCTTGATCTTATTGTTTTTCATCAGGTACTACACAATGGTTTTTGAAGCATTATCAACCATAAACGATGTCAATGGTTCTGATTTTGGCGCCATTGCTAGCTTTATTGAGGTCAGAGAGAGGTCTTATGTTTTCTCCTTTCATCTTTTGTCATGTGTGCAAGTTACCTAGTTTTATCTTGGAGGAGAATTTTAAATTATGGAAAGCAACCCCCTCTACCCCCCTTCCACCCAACCCCCCACTCCACCCACCTCGAAATAGAAAGGGAAAATAAGTGCTGCATAAGGATTGTGGCTTCACTTCGGCTGCAGTCCATATAATTACATAAGTCAGTAGCCGTGAAAATAATTTGGGGCTGGGCATTGCTTTGACTGATGGAATGCTTTTCCTGCTGAGAAAGCCAGAACGTTTGTCCTTTAGATTGGACATAGCCCCTACAACATTGCTAGAAACTGAAGTTGAAAACCCTCATTGGAGTTGGGCAAAATCGGCACCCTTTCTCTTGTGTCCACACTCACCCGAAACAATTTGGTTGCTAATGCATTCTCTTGCGACAAAATTATGGAGAGTTTTGATTCAGCCAGTCCCTTACAATGTCCTCATGGAAGTTTATTACCACTCATCCCCTTGAATTATTTAAGAGGCAGTAAGAAGTCCAGTGTTGCTGATTCGTTTTATTACCTCCAGTACTTATGCTGTTCAAACTTCTGACCCTTGGTTGGAGGACTCTTCGATTCTAGTGATGCTCCTGCTCTAAATCCTTGACACTCCCCGCCCTGGAACCTTTCACCAGCCCATGCATTGTGCAACTATGTACTGACCAAACTGCCTTAAGAAGATGCCTGTCACTAACTCCTTTGTAAAAATGTAGAACCTTATTGGCAGATTGAAGTTCTCATCCAATTGGTTCGTGTTAAACAACCAAGGTTTTTACGTACATTTTTACCCTCTTCGTCATTTTCTTATCGTGGTGGTTCAGGTTGTTACTTATCTTTCTTTTCTGCGGGAAGTTTTCATGAGAAGCTCCCATCTCATTTCGACATGAACCTTATATTTCTTGACCTCCAGCCAAAAGCCAGCCACCAAAATGCAGTCTCTCGCACATTACATGAAGATCAAAGTTATTACTCGATTTTCAGTTTCTATTTAAGGTTGATTGCATCTTTTTATTGTTATTTTCCTGCTGCAGCAAAGGCATGAGGTGCCACAAAATTTCAGGAAACGATTAAGCTCAAAGATTGGGAGGTTTATTTTGCAAGGGAAACTTGAGAAGGTAATGGCTTTCCTGTGCTTAAAAGGAAGCATCTCTAAAAAATACATATTCCTGCTTGATACTTTTTCTTCATGTCATTTTCCTATCAAAGTCTTAGATATGACTATTTCGTCAACTCTTCGGCTTTCTGATATTGTTTAGTAATTAATATGTGCCCTTTGAATAGCTTCAGCTCCTGTTGTTAATTTCCTTTTTCACTTTCACCACTATTCCCCACTCTCTGAAATTCTGAATATTCAATTGTGCTTGAGACCTTTTCAAGAAGGGAGCAATTGAATCCAGAATCAGCATGCTTATCAGCCCTCTCAAAAGTTCCTATCTGCTTCTCACTTATATTTAGCTAATTAGCTTTCATTAACGAGGGGTCAATAAAGTTTTATGTGGATGGATTTAGCTTACTTAAATTGAAACCTGTCCACGAATTGTTTGAATTTCTCCCCCTAGTGTTTCCTGCTAGACATATAAACCCTACCTCATCCAGAACAAAGTGACAGAGAGAGAGAGAGAGAGAGAGAGATTAACATTTTTTTTGGGTTCATGCATCTGTAGTTATCTGCTTTGTGCTTGAAAATGGCTGCTGTTTCATTTCCAAAGTTTTTTCATTTTGATAAACAGGTCGCTAGCTGCTCAAAACCAAAATTATTGTGTGCCTGGTAATCAGTACTAAGCATTCGTGTGGTGATTTAACATTTTTATCAGAGAAGTTGGTGAAGTTATTATTCCGCTGCAAGGTCCAACAAAATGAAATTGATCTTGCAACTTTGCGTAATAGTCTTCCTTATTGCTTATACACTGATGTTAGGTTTGCTTAATTACTTTGAACAAAACTAGCATTCAATATCTAATGTGGAAGTTGATGTACTCCACTAGTAAAATCAAATCAAATCAAATATTGATGTTTCGCAGCTCATATATAACTGAACAAACTAGCATTCAGTGCCTGATGTTTCATATGGGCTACATATAGAGCAATGTGCTTAGTTTGTATGACTCTCCTTCAAATCCAGTTTCCTGCATATAATCTTGCTTCTTAGGTTGTGTTTGATAAAACTGAAATTTAAGTACTGAAAAATTAAGTGCTGAATTTGTAAAACTGAAAATTTTAAGCTGCTGAATTTTTTTTGGTCTTAACTGAAATTAAGTGCTGAAGTAGTTTATTCTGTTTGATAAAAAAACAACTAAAATCTAAAAACTGTTTAGTTTGACACTAATACCCTTTTACTCTGCTTTTTGAAACTTTATAACCTCGTTATATTATTGCACATCCCACGTATTATTATATCAATAATGGATACTTCAAATCCAATTTGCGTGTATAACATTAAAACACAAAAGAATATTCAAATCATTCACACGATAAGAATTAACAATAATGTAGATAGTCAAAAGTCACATTATTACATATATGAACTACAACCTCAAATTAAACAATTGAGTTGCAATCTGCTCTCGCAAGTTCACCATAAAGTTTTGATCAGCTTGTCGTGCTTCCGCTAAAGTATTCAATGTCAATTTGTAGCCTTATGGCAGATGATAGCATAAGTGTCTCATTAGTTTCTTCCAATTGTCCTTTTGGGAAGGTTCCAGATCATCTACTGAATGAAATCTTCATCCAGGTGCCCAACAAACCAAGAACACCCAGCTATTGATAGAAATCTTCATCTGGGTGCCTTATGGCAGATGATAGCATAAGTGCCTAGTTAGTTTTACTATTTTTGACCTGCAGAATTGCCAATGAGTTGCTGGTATTACAATGGCAAAAGAATCCAGCTAGCCCACAACCTTGAAAACGCAAGTCTTTCCAGAATACCAATGGAAAAAGAACACCCAACTTCAATAACAGTTGATAGAAGTGACCATGGATACAATTTTATGTTTAGCTGTGCCAAAAAAATCGGTTGCAGGACATGGCAATATGAAATTTCTCTCTATTGCATTTCATCAAACACATGGTGTGCACAACAAACCAAGACCCACAACACAAGAGCCTTTCCAGACTTCCAGCAGAACGAAAGGCCATTACCACTAACAGTTGAATAAAACCAATACATCAAAACAAAAGAAGATGAAAAAAGTAGAGGCATCGAATCGATCATATTCAACAGGCAGGAAAATCGTTCCAATATAAAAAAATATAGAATTGGGAAAGAAAAAAAAACCCTAATCACGTTCACAAATAAAGCGACATCCATGTAATGAAGCACCAGGAAATCACGCACCTGCAGTACCGTGAGAAGAGAAGGAGAGGCAGCGAATCAGCCAAGAAGAAGAAGAAGATGCGGCAACAGCAGCGAGCAGGTGAAGAAGATTCGGAAGAAGAGGAGACTGGTGGGCAATAATGTACTTTATTGGCAAAAATGTTTAATCCCAAATCATTGACCGTGTTCAATGATAAGTGATAAGTCAATATGGGTGACTTAAAATATTGGTCTTCAATTAACCTATCACTTATTATTTTAAATGGTAAAAAAAGTGCGTTACCAAACACTTAATTTAAAATCACTGAAAATTTTCAGTTTTAAGTGCTGAATGGCGTTATCAAACACACCCTTAGTTTATCACCCCAAAACTGTGTCAGTACTTGCGTCCCAGAGACTGGTCAAGCAGACACTTCTAACAGTGCTGCTTAACATAACGGAAGTTGGCCGCCCAGAGTGATTACAATATTTTCAATGAGGGTCATCCATGGTTCTCTTAATTGAATCCTGCTTTCACTCATGGTATCACTTCTAATGTCTTCTATACCATCAATATGCAGGTTAGGAAATGCTACAAGATCACCAATACAGCACTGGGATTAAAAACACCTACCCCTGAACTGAAGGACACAAGGTGTAGACCGCCTCAGGATTCTGGACTAAATGGAACACTGGAGGATGCCGCATCAAATGCTGCAAACATGATTGCTGATGCGAATTACAGGTCCACTCTGGCAGCTGAAGCGGTTCAAGAGGTGGAAAAAATCTCAAAGTTGGCAGAAGAAGACGAGTCTGTTCTGCAGCTAGTAAAAGAGCTCTATGAACAATGTGAGTGTTGAGGGCATACTTAAGTCCTTGCTTCATTCTTTTTTGGTATGTTCTCGTTTCATTCTCTCCTTACTTGTAGGATAACTCTCGCTCTCGCTTTTCTTTGTTTTGCTTACTCTTATAGGTTCGCGAGGTGAAACAGTTCTCTTGGCCTAATATGTCTTCCAAGTTTGGTATATTTTGTTGTAAAGTTTTCTTCACGTAAATAACGTTCATTGCACATGGAGGAAAAGTCTGCAGAGAGCAACCACAGTGAGTTTTGAATACACAGAATCGCTGATGTAAATACACTGCCCGCCTTAGTTGAGAGTTTTCCCTGTTCTTGTAGCTCCGCAAGGATGAATCTCTCTCTCTCTCTCTCTCTCTCTCTCTCTCTCTCACACACACACACACGGGCGCACATGCACGCACGCACTCGTGCGCGCGCACGCATCCAACAGCTCATTAGCAACCGTCCAATCCTAGTGGCATCCTCCACAAAATAGAGAAGTTGGTTAACCCTATACACTGTACAGGGTAATACATTTTTTACGCCTTTCAAAATTCGAGGTCGTTGGGTGATGGCTCACTTTAGGATTAGCTACCTTTAGATTTGACTAATGCTTTGCTTTCTATTTGTTCAGTGTTATTTTGTTTGTCACCTATTTGTAAGATACTGATGTACGTATAGTCAGAACGTCTTGTTTGTTTCATTTATATATGTTTTTCCTCTTAACCATAAAAAATTTGCAGTCATCAGCACACTTGTTGCTCTTTATAATGGAGCTCCAAATTGTAGTCATTTCTCTTCAAGAAAATTTTAATGTAACACAAACTTACATTCTCCTAAAGAATTGGACCCAAATCTTAATTAATTAAAAAACATGATGCCAGTTGTTGTGGGACTACCTTGAACTGCCCTTCTCCAAGACGTGGATTAAGTCTTGGGCTGACCTTTACCCATGGGCCAATATAGACCTGGCAAACGGGTAAAACCGTCGGGTACGGGTAATACTCGGTCGGGAACGGATAAAAACGGTCCTTTAAAATTTATCTGATTTTTTCCGGATAACCTTTTTCTATACCCGTACGCTACTCTTGCGGGTTAGATATTACCCGCGGGTAAATGATTGAAAATTTATTTTTTTAATTAACAAAACCTCTATTTGCTTAGGCATATTTATTTTCTTTTTGTTTCTTTTCTTTTTTAAGAAAGTATTTAGCTCTTTTTTTTTAATAGTTGTTAGAATTTTTTCAAATTCATAAAAATTAGATACAACGAAACACAAAATATACCAAAATAACATGTTAAAGAACATACCATACCTTCCATACCCCTTTCCCCACCCACAATCTAAAATAAAATAATTAAATTTCAACAAAATTACAATCTCATGCGGCCATTCCCCACAAACAAACAATCCAAAATACAACAATTACATCCACCAATAATAAAAAAAAAATACAACAATGAAAGACTGGTGGCAGATCTGTGGAGTAGATCGGGAGACCTGTGGTGGCCTTGAAGCGTGTGGGTCGAGTGGTGGTCGACGGTGGCGAGGAGATCGGAGGAAGGCGCATCAGTTGTTGCCACTTCTTCTGTGGTTGTCAGCGGTTTGCGGTGGTGATTTTTTAGGCCCCCGGTGGTGGGTCAGTTTTGCGGTGGTGGGTTTTCAAAACGAAGTCAGGTTCCGATGGTGGCGGTGGTCGGTTTCTGCGAGGTGGAGGGCTTAGTTAGGCTGGAGATGCCGTATGCCGGCGACTGCAAGAGATTAGATGTACAGATCTGATGGGCGGCTGAGAGACTCTGAGTGTGGGGAGAGAGAGAGAGAGAGAGAGAGAGAGAGAATTATGGGGTGGGCGGCTAAGGAGAAATGAAGAAAGAGATGTGAAACCCTAACATTACCTTGTATATATAGTAGGTCACCGGGTAAACCGCGGGTGTAATATTCACATAGTTTCGGGCGTGAAAAAAAAAAAAGTTCGGGGGTTCTTTTGCAAATATTTGAAGTTGGGGGCTAAGGGTATAAATTCATGAAGTATAAATTATTATGAGGTTGAAACCTCATTTTAGCTAGGTGAGTAAGCTAAGTATAGTATTTTTTTTTATGAAAAGATAAGCCTTCGAGTGGAAGTGAGAAAGGAAAAGCAGAAAGGAAACAAAGAAAAAAAAAGAGGAGAGAAAGAAGAAGACCAAGAGAAACAGGAACATGGAAGAAAAAGCAGCCGAAAAAGGGAACAGTGAAGAGAAATCTTCAAGGGTATACCTTCAACCCTTTAATATGTGTGTGTTTTACTTGTGGGTTCAAGTTTCGGGTAAGTGGGAAAGCAGGTTACATGGGTGAGTTAGTGGAGGAAGCAGGTTACGTGAGGGTAGGAGAGGAGATGCAGCTATGGAGCTGCTTGTATATGCAAGTAGTGGGTTTAGAAAGTGGCAAACTGTGGGTGGATCATGAAGCTCGGATGCATAGGTTTTAGGAGTGGAATTAGTTATAGAAGGCATTAGGGAACATTGATGGATAATTCGGGTGCATATGTGAGGAGTTACAACAGCTGTGACCGTGGCTCAGGGCAACTGCGAGTAAGTTCATGTAAGGTGTTCATGGTTGATCGGTGTGGGTGATGGTGAATGCCATGGTGTTAGTTATATGAAGTGGGGAGGTTAATGGGGGGACTTGAAATCTAATAGCTGTGTATGTAAATCTAAGTGTGTAATAGAGGAAAACAGGGAGGTTTTGTAAGTAAATGGGTCACGGCTGAAGGTGGAAGAGAGTGTGTGTGGCTTTAGGTGAAACTGTGGGTGTAGCAATCTCAATAGTCATTGAAAATGTCACTAAAAGTTAAAAGTAATTAGACAGTTTAACCATGAATTTTTATAAATACCTAGGGTCATAATGAGACAAAGTACAAAACTGTAACCCTCATTTATTTTATGAGACGTACGTCCTGGAATTGTTTGGGAATTTTCGAGACCCGCGAAGGGTGCTAAATTAGGGTATCGGCTAACTAAAATTAATGAATTATTTGGCATAGTAAATTAAATTATTTTAATCTGAGACTTTTAGGAGAACCTTAATTTATTGAGATGATGTAGTATCTAAAATTTTGTACCATTCCGAAGCCGATAAGTATTTTTAGCCGAATCGGCTTTTAAGTACTTGGTCCGGACACCGGTTCGGAATTTTCGGGCGAAAATTTTTTAAAGTACTTTTTAGCCCAGAAATGACTCTAGGATGCTTAAAATAATATTTTAAGATATTTTTGGAAATTTTTCGATGCCAGAAACCCTCAAGGGTATTTTGGTAATTTACCACCCCCGAAGGGGCATTTTGGTAATTTTATCCATAAAAGGTGTTTTTGAGTAAATTCACATATTTTAGGGCTATTTTAGAAATTTTAATCATGGGAACGCTATTTTGGTGATTAGGGATGCGAGGGGTATTTTGGTAATTTTTTTATCTTAGGGGCGTTTTGGTAATTTTACACATCCGGAGAGGGGGTCTGTCTGGGAATGTGCGTGAGTTAATATTGAGTTATAATACAGTGATGTAAGTTGTCTTCTAATCTTTGAACTGTTCCGTTTAGGTTAACGCAAGGAGTATTTCGATTAGGTTATTGTAGCGGCGAACCAGGTAATGGTTTATATCCGAACCTCGAGCCATCAATTTACTTCTACAATTATTCTTTTGTCTGCTCATGTCCGTTGTTGAACTCTAAATATACATTGATTTCGATATATTATTGCCAAGTAAGCCCTGATGTTGAGCCTGATTCGATTATTGAACTCTTATTGGTGCTCACTTTTTACTGCGTATTGAGCATTGATCTGTGTATTGATTCTGAGATAAATGTCTTCTGTATACTGACATGGGAATCTGTTCTCTTCTGTTTTGAGTCGGGCGTTATAAGGCTGGTCTGAATCCTGCGTGAAACGCAGGCTATTACTTAAATGGACTAGTATTCTGGTACTTCATGCACGTGTACATTTTCTGAGCCTTGCCTGTATGGCATTGCTAGTGCCCATGATCAGTATCTTCTGAATGTATGAGCATTGTATCCAAACTTGTTGTTCAAAAATGTTTGAGCACAATTGTTTGAGATGCCTGAACTATTCGTCTTTGAATTGTTGTAACTTCCTCCAAGAGTAGTTTGAACGACCTTACTGAGCTCTCAAAAGCTCATCCTTAATTATTCTGTTCTGCAGGTAGTCCGTAGCGGTAGCTTGTGTGAGGGAGATCAACATCAGGTAAGGCTTTTAGGGCATCCACCCTAGACTATGTACATAGGACCCCTGCGTGGGCCTGTATAGCTAGTGTGCTGGTTAAGAATTATGTACGAGCTGTAACCTCTTAAGTCAGGAGACTTTTGTTGTGGAACTTTATGTGTTGGAAGAACTTAGCGTGATGTTGTTTAAGAATTTGAAATTATGACAGGTGCTCTGATCTGTGTGATATTATAGGTTAATGTCCCGGGGGTCCGGAGCAAGGGAGTTCCGGATTTGAAGGGCGTTACATCGGGTAACCCGCACCTAACCCGGACGGGTTCTCTCAAAATGGTCCGGTCCAGGTATGGGTCAATTTTTTGCGGGTAGTCAATTCTGCTACCCGTACCCGCATTTTAGGCAGTGGTCCGGGTCTACCCGCGGGTGCGGGTAAAATTTTGCCAGGTCTATGCCAATATCCAATCCCTTCTGGACCGGTTAATCCATCTATTGCTTAACATTTTAATTTTATCTTTTTTTTTGAAAATATAAGAAATATATACCAGTTGATGCAAACCCTTATGTCACAAGTGTAGTTCTTCACCGATGCAGTATTGCTTAGCAAGAAGAAAACGAATTTCATCCCGAATATGTCATTCAACTTTCTCATTTGTCGTGTAAGGAGTTAATAGTGGCTATGGACATGCAATTTTACTGACCAAAAGGGACTGAGTATATTCGGAGAGGTAGGTATAGCATTTCTTCTATTTGCTCAGTCTATAATGGTCGGGAAAGAAATGAACTTGGTCGAGCAAGATTAGGGTTGTTCAAGTTTGTTCACTTAAGTTATCGAGTTTTAAGTTATGTTCAAGCTTGGCTTGTTTATCTCTCGATCCATTCTCAAGGGAGTTCGAGCCTGAACTTTATTATATATATGTATGTGTCGGGGTAGACTTCGTTTATCAATCTTTTCAATAAATGATTACAAAGAACTTCTAACTGAATAAGTACAAGTCGAGCCTCGTGCTAACTACATTTGTCCAAACTAATTTGGTCTAGTAAAAATACAATGTTGACAAAAATATTAACTTTCTAACAAAAAACAAAATAATTATATTTTGCGTGCTTTCTTTAGGTAGCGTTTTAAATCACTTTCAGTTTTGGTTTTTTGTTTCTATAAAATAAAAATAAAAATCAGTTTAATTTTTATTTTTTATAAAAACAAATAGGTGTTTGATTATCCTGTTTTTTATTTTGAGATTTTTTTGTTGTTTAATTATCCAGTTTTTATTTTGAATTTTTTTTTGTAGTGAGACGTGGAGGTGGCCGGCGACCGTCGCCAACGGTGGCTGTCGGCGGGCTATGATGGGCGGTGGTGATCTTAAAATAAAAATAAAAACTGAAAATTTAAAATTTTTAAATGAAAATTTTCAAGAACAGTCCTATTTTAAAAACTAATTTTCAAAATTAAAGAAAAAGAAAAAAAGAAAAAATTGCGTGCCAAGTTATCAAACATACCCTAATTTTTCCTATAATATTTCCACATGGCAAGGGCAAAGTCGGAAAACAAAATTTAGGTGAAGGGCAAGATCGAACTGCACATAAAGAGAATCCCTAATGCTCTCCTTGTTGTCTCTCACAACAAAAGTCTCCTAACATCTTTGCCTTCTTCAACTCCTCCACGGCGCAGATCCGAGGAGTTGGGAAACCCTAGTTGTTCTCTCTCAACACGGAAGGCAACGCCCACATAGTTTCTTTTTGTTCTCTCCAATCCCACTTTCTCGTTTGCAGGTTCGTTTTGTTTTGTCTGTTTGTGCACTTCGATCTGTTCATCTATTTCTGCTGTAGGTATATATGTAAGCATGTAATTCGGTCTGCTTGAAGGTTTTGATTTATTTGGTCAGGAAAAAATCGTGGGTAATTGTGGGAATTGATTAGAAATTAGAAATTTTATCTTTATTGCTTGATGACTTGTGGCCTGAAACCGTTTACGCTAACTTGATTGAGATGTTGAAAGTTTATATCTTTGGCAGTTTTAACGTACATTCAAGTAATATATGAGATTGTTGGTCTCTGATGGTATTGATACGTACAAGTTTTATTGGATTGTTTATTGATATGAATCTGTGTATGTGCTTATTTGCTAGTCAGTCTATTTTTTATTTGAGGTGGTTGAGGTTTGCACTAATTGTCAAGCAGGTTAAGTTCGTCTGTGTGGGTTGGTTGGTTGGTTGCTGGGATTTGGGAGATTGTCTGGGTATGCTTAATTTGAGATGATCTGTGCGCATTATTTATAACGAAGTGTTTATGTACACATCATTATATGTCCACTTGTCTTTAGTATTCCTTTTGGTTCCTAGTTACCAAATAATTTCAAGACAAGGCCCTTTCATAGAATTTTTGGTTTTGGGGTTTGTCCGAACTGTACAGAGATAACGGTTCTATACACTGCTTACATGTCTGAATAATCTATGCCACTCAGGATGTGATTCAGCCACTAGTAGTAGTTTACAATATTTTCCTTGGTGGACTTATGTGCCCCAATCAGTCCATCACAAGATATGTACATAATAGTATCTAGAATTTAACCTTGGTTCCTTTTTTACCCATTTGTTAATCCCAATTGAGGAGTACAAAGTTCTTCATGTTTTTGTTCGCTTCTATACTGTCTTGGTGACTCTGGGGCAGAAGGCAAAGGGCTTTCCTGCCATAATCAGATAGCCACCTGCGCCTTAGCAGTTCTCGCCCAAATACTAAAAAAGATGTATAATGCTTGCACCAGTGTTCATTGGTTTGTGAGTTTGGCTCTTCTTGACATTTACTTTAAAGATATTCGTGTTTTCCCAAGTTGACCGTTATATGTTGGTGATTATGGAGCTGTTTAACACATGGTTTTGTTGCATATCTGACTTGTTTGTGGTCTGGGAAGATAAGTCAGTTCACATGATTTTTGAAAGGTCTCTACCACTTTCCCCCCACAAATAGACAATAACTTGGTTTTTTGGCATATACCCTTTTCCTCTTCCAGATTCCTTTTTGGTTCTCAAGTCTTGTTTTTTTATTTTTAAAGGACTTTTGTACACATACATATAATACAGAGAGAGGCCTAAAATGTTTGCAATACTTTTAGAGATTTGGTGGTAGGGGAGCTTTGGCCTCATTTTGTTCCCTCCTTTGATGAGAGGATGCTTGTAGTTTTATTTTATTCTCGTTTGTGATGCATTTGGAATTTTGAGTATAAGAGGAGATTTTTATTGCAGTCGGATATGAGGCTATATAATGGAATTCGTTGTTCTTTGTACACGTTTAGTCATTATTAAATGAGGCTTTAACCTTATGCTCATTTTTACTTTTTGATGGGTCAGATTCATCATTGGACCCTAACTTGGCTAATGTTATATACAGCATTTTGGTTGCAGTCATGGCAGGTGCACCAGAAGGATCGCAGTTTGATGCTCGTCAGTTTGATTCAAAAATGAATGATATGTGAGTTTCTCATTTATATGTTCACGAAAGAGAGAAAGAGACGCTATTGTCTTATTTTTGTGTTTGTTTCAAGTCTAACTTATGTGAGCGCCTATATGGTGTAGTAATGGCAAGATTGACACTTGCTTTGCTTAATTGACTGATGCAGCCTTGCAGCTGATGGACAAGAGTTCTTCACGTCATACGACGAATCTTTTGACAGTTTTGATGCAATGGGATTGCAAGAGAATCTCCTCAGGGGCATCTATGCTTATGGTGTGTATGTTGATTGTTTGATGTTGTTTGCTGATGCCAAAGATGTGGTTAAACCTCTTTCTTCTTATACTCTTTATGGGAACCATAACTTATAGTGTTAACATGAATCTCAATCTAAAAATGGCCTTGTACTCTGAGTGCAGTTTTTTTACCTCCTAGCTATCTTTTTTGTTATGCACTCGTCTCTGAGTGCTCTGATTATGGTGTTTTCTAGTATCTGTTGCTGGTAAGTGTCAATTTTAAGTTTCGTCTTTCTTTTGTAGGTTTTGAAAAGCCCTCTGCAATCCAACAAAGAGGAATTGTTCCATTCACCAAAGGCCTTGATGTAATTCAGCAGGCTCAGTCTGGAACTGGGAAAACAGCAACTTTTTGCTCTGGAGTTTTGCAACAACTTGACTATAGTTTAGTCCAATGTCAGGCACTGGTTCTCGCACCAACTCGGGAACTCGCACAACAAATTGAGAAGGTAATGCGAGCACTTGGTGACTATCTTGGTGTGAAGGTTCATGCATGTGTTGGTGGGACCAGCGTTCGCGAGGATCAGCGTATTCTTTCAGCCGGTGTTCATGTTGTTGTTGGCACCCCTGGTCGTGTTTTTGACATGTTGAAAAGACAATCACTGCGGCCTGATTACATTAAGATGTTTGTACTGGACGAAGCAGACGAAATGCTTTCACGTGGTTTTAAGGATCAGGTACTTGCTTTTCTTTTCTTAATATTACACTTTCCTCTGACAGATTATAAGCAGGGAGCTATGTAGTTCTAATGCTTTATCATCCATGATGTGTTTCTGCTTCAGTCTCATTTCTGCTCCATCCCTTCTATGGAGCAGGTACTGAACAGAACTGTTTGGCATATATGCCGTCTGGTTTGCAGAAACCTCGAAGTCTTTTTTTAAGGGCTGCTTTCTTGTATTAACTGTAAGGTCACACTTCCAGGGATGTAGTTTATTTATCTTTTTTTACCACTTTTCAGAGTCCCCTCCCCTTCTTCCCGATCGATTATTATGTGCTAGGTTGCACTGGCAGGGCTCATGCATTGGATATTATGGCTATCATTGTTTATCGATTAGGGATATGATTGTTTGGTTTTCGTCTTTTTGGGCATTTGATTTTTCACAGTTGTTCTTCCCCTCCCCCCAGTTCTTTTTTTTTGAGGGTTTTGTCGAGGCTTTCACTACGTACTTTTCTGATGTGGGATATTTGTGCCGTCAGATCTATGACATTTTCCAACTGCTGCCAGCTAAAGTTCAAGTTGGAGTCTTCTCTGCCACCATGCCACCTGAAGCCCTTGAGATCACTAGGAAGTTCATGAATAAGCCTGTGAGGATCTTGGTGAAACGTGATGAGCTTACTCTAGAGGGTATTAAGCAGTTTTATGTTAATGTTGAAAAGGAAGAGTGGAAGCTTGAAACACTTTGTGATCTCTATGAGACCCTGGCCATCACCCAGAGTGTCATTTTTGTGAACACCAGGCGCAAGGTCGACTGGCTTACCGACAAAATGAGGAGCCGCGACCACACTGTCTCGGCTACCCATGGAGACATGGACCAGAACACTCGGGATATAATCATGCGTGAATTTCGCTCAGGTTCTTCTCGCGTTCTCATCACCACTGATCTCTTGGCTCGTGGTATTGACGTGCAGCAAGTTTCCCTCGTCATAAATTATGATCTCCCAACCCAGCCAGAAAACTACCTGCATCGTATAGGACGAAGTGGACGATTTGGAAGAAAAGGTGTTGCCATTAATTTTGTGACCAAGGATGATGAAAGAATGCTATTTGACATTCAGAAGTTCTACAATGTTGTTGTTAAAGAACTGCCCTCAAATGTTGCTGACCTCCTTTGATAAAGTCATTGGGAGCTTACTGAGGTAAGGGTCTCTTATTTGTTCATATCCCCTCGTATTCTTGTTCAAACTTAATGTGGTGAGGCATATCTGACTATCTAATGACTCATGGTTTCTGCATATTTGCAATAGGGCGGCTGAATGTCAAGTTACCCACTTCGATGAGGTGAGCATTATCCATTTGCAAGTTTTGTTGCAGGTAGGGTTGTAACGTATGACCCTGCGTTTTTGGTAGTAACCAGAAAGGTTGTAGTTTGGATTGGTTTTCTGTTATTTAAGCCTTTTCGATTTCAGTAATTGGAAATACATTATAAATGGGATGAATATTTCGTTTATTGGCTACACTCATTTTGGTGAGTACTTGAGCTATGTATTTGTTCTTTATTCCCCCAAGTTGTTGCTTGTTAGAGGTGCATCTAAGCCTTGAAGTTCATTTGAAAAATTCTCAACTACACGGATAGAAACGGCCTTTTTAATGTGGCCTCTCCCTGGCGAGGCAACTCCAAGGTTTATTTAATTCGAGAAACTGATGAAAGGTGTTGTTCTGGTCGCTTTGTCATTCACATATTAGAGCTAACCTTGGATAGTTCGACAATCAGTAACTTATCATAAGTTCATACCTGCTTGGACTCGGCTAAAGTGAAGAAAGGCTTCTTTGGTTCGATAACCTCTTGAGTTACTATTGTACATGGTGCCGGCCAATAAAGAAAGTTTGGGCTGCTGTTCGGATTGTAAGAAGAAGTTACCTTCTCCCGTATAGCGATAATCATTACTAGCGTTATTTCTATTAATACTTCCAGTGACTATAGTTAAGGTGAGAAGTACATGTATCAGCGGGGTAGTCCTTAAGCTGTTAGGACAAAACCCAATTAGTGCAAATATCCGCAAATGGAAACCAATTATCAATAAATAATAAATCTAGCGTCCTAAATCTTGCGAAGGACTAATATTGTTTTTTTTTTTGACCGTGAGTAAGAACGCTATGAATGGATGTACTAATGGGCGAACTAAAACTATACAAAGATAGCGTTTAATTACGGTACACACAAAAGAGAGAACGCCTTAAAAGGACTAATCGGCAGTGCAACAACTCATGTGGGCGCAAGGCTGATCTCCTCATTCTCCATGAATGTACCTGAGCCTGTCGATGGAGAATTCCATAAAACTTCCATTCAACGCTCTAAAAAAGCACCCGAAATTACGGCTATAACGTAAGGATGAATTTATTACTCGACAAGCGCAACGATGGATGTTACAAACTTCACATAGATTATAGACCGGATTGAGGTTGTTCTTCTACTTAACAGTTGAGACTTACGGTCATATGTTTTTTACACTATTCATGAGGGGAAGGGCGAGGGCAAATGGCAAAGTCTAAAAGCACGCAGGATTAACAGGGGTGTAATTTGGGCTGGACAATCCGTGAATAACTCATGTCAGCCCGTAAAAATATGGACATGTGTTTACTTTTACAAAGACTGTGGTGGACGTGAACACAAATTTTGGCCCGTTTAAAAAATATGGGCTAAGAATAGGCAAACGTTTTTAAATGCCCGCCCAGTCTGTCCAATTTTTTTTATCACACTAATTATGCATATTGATAACATGTGTATAAGATATGTGTTTTATTTTTTTTTTAATCTTTAAAACCTCTAAGCATATGGCTTTGGGGACCTTTGAAGACCTTTTTTTTTTTTTAATTTTAATTTCGTGCTTTATTTCTATTGTAGGAATAACTTCTTAAGATTGTTTTAAGATTCTTGTCTTTTTCTTTTTGGTCCTCAAAATATTGTTTTCGTACTTAAATAGAAATCCATTTTGAGACTTCACTATACTTCTTTCCATTATGCTTATTTTTAAACTTGAATGGTTATTGATACGCTTAAAAATTAAGGACATCAAAATTAATTTGTAACCATAAACAACTTGTGGGCAGCTCACGTCCAGTCCGTGTCCACCAAAAATTTCATGGGTTGGACGTGGACTAAAAATATTCGGTTGGCCCGTAAATGGGCTGGGCTGAACATGGATACGAGTTTATGAGAGTGGGTTGGACGTGATTTGGCCCTTGGGCCCGTCCAGTCCGCTCAAGTTGCACTCTTAGGATTACGGCCGGTACATGAGAAGTAGCTAGTCAGATTTTGAAAATTGTCATGAAAGTCAAAGCAAGTGATGTTAAAACACAAGTGAAATCGAAATCAGACCTTTTTTTAGAGTTCATCGTAAGTCCCCACTAAGATCTTATTCATTAAAAAAGGAAAACTGAATTAACCCATATGGCCTATTGATGAGGCTCCTAATCATCCGAATCTATGCGGAATTAGTGTTTTCCTCCAATGCTAGGTAGGATCGGTCAACGGTCAAACTGGATCATTTGCTTGTTCATATTTGGATTACCATTAAATCAAAGCACATGCCTCCTCTACTAGTTGACAATGTCTGCCCATCTCACTCGAGCTTCCGTTAGGGATGATAGCTCGTGTGAGATTAACACCCAACCCCAGCTAGAGCTAGTAATGTTACTGTCTAAAGGACCAATTTCCTTTCTGATGTAAACATATTTTCCGGAGATACTGGTACTTGTGTACTCCAGAAGCCAACTAATATAGAGTACAACTTTCAAAGGATGGAGCCAAATCCAGCTAATAAACTCAAAAACTCCCTGTCCTATTGCAGAAAAGCTAACGAGAAAGTACTGATTTAGCAACAATTTAATATGAAGTCTTACCATTTTTTTTTTACTTAAGTAGGAGAATTTATATCATCGTCAAGTGACCGTTCCTTCGATCGCAAAAGTAACTAGACTAATTCGAGAAAGAAAAAAAACAGAAGATAAGTATTTAGTTAAAACCTTATTTGGCAATTACATAGAACTCTTTACATGGAAGGTGTACAACGAAAAAAAAACAAAAGATTGAGATCATGTGCCTCCTTCGTATGGTAGTCATGTACAACTAACAACAGTGTTGATTTAGCTGCCATGCATATAGTCTTCAAGAAGTTACGATCTCTCTAACACATCTCAGCAGCTCACTAAATTATTGACACTCATTTTCTTGCTTTTTTTCATTCATGATTATACGTTGTGATGTACATAAGATGCTATTAGTAAATTGGTATCTGATGATATTACGAATGTTCGAAAAAAAAATATTCATGTAGGTTGTAACGAAACGTATCAGTATGATTTAAATGAATCGTGAGATTCAAAGACGACAACGGAGTTGATAGTTTATCATTCTCTCGTCTAATACTTCTAATTATACTTAATCTCTGCAATAAACTCCGCTGCAGCATGGGATCCCTCAAACTCTCTAACTTTTGCTTTCGTAGTTAAGGGCCAACTTTGACATTCACACGTGGCAACTGGCAAGGTACCTATCAGTGGGCGGTAGCTGTTCACACTCGGCAGCCTCATGCAATACAAGTAAGAAGAGGGGGTGAGAAATAATTAAAAAGTACATCCACCCCATCAAAGTCATAGCACTCCATCAAAGAAAAAGCAAAATCCTTGTAGCTGTTCCCCATCCCTCAAAATTGAGCACAAGAATACATCTTTGAATCAAATACCCAAAACAGTGCCATTTTCTTCTTTCTTCTCTCTCTCGCCCATCTCCCCTCGGTTCTGCTATGGAGGATTACAGATCCAAGTCACTGAGGGATCCTAGTAAGATGCAGATAGAGGCCTACTCCAATGGAGGCAGAGGAGCTCCCACGAGCATGCAGGATCTGAGGAGTTACAGTTCCTCCTATGCCTCCTCTGTGCATCCATCCTACGGGAATAGTAACCTGGGTCCTGCTTCTAAGGAGGTTGTGAAGATCAAGAAAATCAAGAATGATGGACTTGGGTCAACTTCAAAAAGCTGGAGCCTTAGTGATCCGGAGCTGCAGAGGAAGAAGAGGGTTGCTGGCTACAAGGTTTATACTGTGGAGGGTAAGATGAAGGGCTCTCTCAGGAAGAGTTTCAGGTGGATCAAAGACATGGTCTACGGGTGGCGGTGATCATTCGTACAATTTCTGCTCTTTCTTTCCATTTGTTGTTCTTCATAATTGTCAGTGATGGCTTGGGATTACATGAAGTTCTCTATGCCCAAAAATATTTATAGATACTTGATAGTTGTGGTCTTCCATGAATTGGGGTCTATGTATGTTCTTGTTCTTTCTTTCATACTTGACATTCAGATTAAAGATTGCTGCGTTGCTTGGTTCATGTATGGTCAGAGGCTTAGAGCTCAGAATTTTCTCAAGTTTCTGATCTTTAGAATCTGGTGGTTTTGATTTGGAGAATTTGTCAAGATATGAACTTTTTTCTTCCTTTAACTTACCTTTTTGAGTAGTTAGTTTATTGTAAGTTGCAAGAAAATGGGGGAATGCAAAATTGAAGGTTATAACTAACTTATTCAGTATGCAACTATAAGAGCAAAATGTTGTCCTTTAACAATGTACAGCTACGCCCAGCTGCATTGGCAGTGTTCTTTGCCATTTTTGTCTTCAACAAGGAGTGCAGAACAATAGCATCAAGTAAAAGTAATCAAGTTTAGGAGCATCTGTTTCCTCCTTGTTTTCTCCCTCCATTTGCCTAGCCTCCGAAGCTGACCATTGAGCTTTCTGTGCAATTTAGAGTGAGCATTGCATATTGCTAAAGATTTGACAAATGAAAAGGGTAGTGAACAACAAGGTTCTGCACCAGCTGCAAGTACGAAATATCTAAGATAGGGTAGCAAGCAGCCCTCCAACATGGTCGGAACTATAGGCCTCCCATGTCTGCCGCTGCGTCTCCAGGGTAGCCCACTCAGCATCCCACTCGATGCACTGCCTCTCCACCTCTGCTAGCTGTCTCTCCTCCTCCTTCCTCTGCTCCTCAAGTACCCTCTGCTGCCTCTCCAACACCGTCTCCTGAATGCTCATAATGGCCAACCCCGCTGCCACCTCAACACCCCCGGCTCCTCGACCTCACGTAGTCCACCAATCTCTCCATTTGGAAGCCGAGGGTCGAAAATGATGCAAGTTCTGCAAGGAGATTAGATATAACCTCTGATGCAAGTTCTGCAGGGAGATTTGATATAACCTCTGAAGTCCAGCCCGAAGTCGACGTGCCGGTAATGGTCACTAGCCACTCAATGAACGCAGTGTACGCCATCTTCAAAAAATTCAGGGCCATGCTTACCACAAAGGTTTGTGGATATAGCGCCCTAACCATCTCCAATCAGCGCAATGTCTCAGCAGGTAAACCATTGCCCTCCTACGGTGCCCCGTCATACTTACCAACTGAGGATCCACCACTTAAGACATCACCTGTCGTTGTACCTCCGTTATCTGCTGAGAGGGAAACAGGGAGCACCTTCGCACCCCTTTCGCCAACGGTGCTAGGCTGCATCGCCAGGAGAATGGCACAGGCGTCAGCCACTGATCCCGACACTATATCTCCATAAATGACAGGGTGGGCACCTCCTAAGGCGGCGCCGACTCTGTAACAGTTGCATGTGTCCCCTGGTTCGCTTTTAGAGCCTCCATATCTGCCACGGTCAAACCACCACCATCAGAATCAAACATCTCACAGTCAGCATCTCGACCTTAGTGTATAGCCCCTCATGCCTCCTTCTCAACAGCATCGTCACCTCCACGATGGCTATACGACAGACTCAACCAACTCTCGTTCTCCCTGATATCTGCTGCCTGCTCTAGCACCTCGGCCTCCTTAACTGCCTCAGTATCCTCTGCCTCGTGGCCCAAATTGTCATGCTCATCACCGCCTCCCTCACTGTACTCCCATCAGGAACACAAGAAACGATATTGGATCATATAAATGCAAGTAAATACAACACATGACAACTATGTACAAACCCGGGGGATGGGGGGTGTTCTAACTCAAGTAAATGTCAGAGTCGCTGAGTACTTCTTGTGGCTTCTTTGACCCGTGTCCTCGCAAGACAGCTACCCTCGCCGACCTGTTGGCCCTGTACCAACGGTCCTGCCCTCACTGTCGAAAAGGGTCCCTTGCCAGCACTTGGCCTCAGCCTTTGCTCAGGGACCCACGTAAGAACCACCGACTCCTCTGGGGCAACACTATCATCAGGCTACCTGGCGTCACCGTCAGTGTCTCTGATTGTACCTGCATCGACGCCCCTAAGAATCAGCGCCGGACAGTCGTGCACTTTGTGCCAAAATCAACCTCAACCCCCTTTCATCGACAAATACATAAATCCTGCGAATTTTATACGGCGGCTGGGATAGCTAATATGCCCAGACAACCCTAAGCCGTTTTCACCATTTCGCATAATCCACTGTTACCACTCCAATCGACAACGTCCTAGGCATCCTTCATTTTACCGTCGCGACTAGCCACTCTCGAACTCTATCAAGCATTGTATAGCACGAAGGCTTCAAGTCATAACCAAATGCCAACGATAGACGCTCTGGGCTGTATCTTGCCATATAATACCTCGTCGGCACCGACTTCCTACTATTATCACTCGTCATAGGGAGCCAACCCCGAAGGAAAGCTACCAACAAGGAGATCTACCCCGATGCCAACTCCTTCCTCCTCGTCAAGTACAACCTGACATCATGCACCTGCAGCCATGGGGGACTTCCATATATGGATGCATGTCTCGATACAGACGTGACAAGCACTCATCCATCTCTAGGCTAGGGATGGCAATGGGGCGGGTCGGATGCGGATTTTCTAAAATCCGAACCCGCCCCGCTAGTCAATGAATTTTGCCCCGCCCCGCCCCGGACCGGGTTATGTATATAAAATACCATAACCGATCCTATGTGGAGTTAGGAACTCCGAACCCGCCCCGCCCCGCCCCGCTGTGGAGAGCCGTGCGCCTTGCGGTGGTGGTTCGTCGCAGTAGATCCAAGCTCGTCGTCGCCGTGCGGTAATGCAGTGGAGATCCGTGGGACTTGCGGTGGTGCGGTGGTGGTTCGTCGCAGTAGATCCAAGCTCGTCGTCGCCGTGCGGTACTGCAGTGGAGATCGCGCCTTGCGGTGGTGCGGTGGTGGTTCGTCGCAGTAGATCCAAGCTCGTCGTCGCCATGCGGTACTACAGTGGAGATCTGTGCACCTTGCGGTGGTGCGGTGCTGGTTCGTCACAGTAGATCCAAGCTCGTCGCAGTGGTGGTTCGTCGTCGCCATGCGGTACTGCGATGGAGAGCCGTGCGAGGTGCGGTGGGCTCCAATTCGTGAGGTGGATGGAAAGTGGCCGAGTTGTGCACCGTGCGGTGGAGAGCGGCGAGAGCGCCGTGGCCGAGCCATGCGCCGTGAGTGGCTGTCAAGATTGGAGAGAAATGCAGAAATCTCAAATTAGGGCTTGCTGGAAAATAGTCATATATATATGGTATAGATGGACGGCTAAGATTAAGTAATCTATTAGGGTAAATATACCGGGGCGGGGCGGGTCGCGGTGCGGGTATAAGTAAATACCATATCCGACCCTAACCCACTGCGGGTTTTTTTTTTAAAATACCATATCCGCCCCACGACCCGGTCAAAGTCAAAAAAATCCGCTCCTATCGGGGCGGGGCGGAAATTCGCGGGTTCGGATTTTTTTGCCATCCCTATCTCTAGCACTGCCACCAACCCACATCTGAGGGCTTCTTTCTGTTAGCCCAAACAAATGCAAGCCCTCGGCACACCAAACAGGCACCTGTCATCCTGCTCTGCCTGGTCATGTCACGGTACCCATGACAAGAGAGGGATGCAACTGGGGATACCCAATCGGTCGCGACTCGAACAACACTCGTACATGTACCGTTGTAGGAACATCCAATCCATGTGCGTTGTAACGTGATAATGCCAGTATGATCTCTTTGCATCACTGGAAAACTGATTCACCCGTGAATACAAAGTCCCCAGATATATCAGGCCCAAGCCATATCGTCTACCCTTTGTCATCCGAATGGCCAAAGGGAATATTCTCGGTGCTATCCCATCCTCAGGCATCTCCTCGAAAACAAACCTACAATTACAAATTTAAAGCCACGATTACAAGACTATCCTATACAACAACATAAGGCACATTGCATGACAATGCAGGGCCATCAAACAACTTCTAGAGTTACCAATTTGTCCAAGTACACGATTCCTACACTACACATGGCAAAAGAGAGAGTCGATGCTAAAACAATAATAAGCACAGCACATAAGTATATGTCGATCGGCTTAATAGGAACATGGCAAAGAATGCCACCACGTACCTCTCGTCCTTAAACAAGGGCGCCATGTGGAACTCCACCGTATCCCCCATTGCGCCACTGTAATGCAAAAGAACTGCTTCACCTAGCCACCGTAGGTACCCTTCCGGTTCTTCTTCGTCTTAGCCAAGATGTGCAACAAAATCTTTGCCCAAGAATTGGCCTGACCTTCCCCCCGATAGTCGAGCCCTTTTTCTTTAGTCAACCTCTATGGGAGTGTCGTCTCCAAGACGCCTATCGCTGTGCCCGTGCACCGTTCCCATGTCCCTTGTCCTCAGCATGATGCCCGCTTCTGCAACAGCCATCGCTGCTAACGTGCCCCTGGCACGATGCCTGCCTCTGTGTCCATGACTCGTTTCTGCGTCACGTGCCTATGGCATGACGTCAGTCACCACGCCCGTGCGCCATTCTCGCGTTCACGTGCTGAGCCGTCACCGCGCTTGTGTTTCGTTCTTGCGTCATGTGCCCCAACACGACGTCTGTCTCCATGACACCTGTCGCCATGCCAGTGAGCCATTTCCATGTTACATGGCCCCGACACCGCACACATCTGTCGCGCCCAATACGCCTCGCTACTAATACAGTGATGCCTCAGCTCTCTCACACACTATCGCGCCTCTGGCATTGGTCCATCTATTCACCACACCTTGCAAGCTTGCCTTCAACGTCGAACATGCTTTGACCCACTCTCCAGAGCATGCAACATTCAGAGGGGTTTTGCTCGTAGTGCTCCGACATGAGGATCCTTCGCAGTAGGATTTTAAGACACTATCTTTGCCTGGGGTGACTTGCATGATACTAGGCATACATGAGCTATGACCACGTCACACTAACGTTACAGGTGATCGTTAAAGCCCTCCTGGAGGATGACCCACAGGTTACTCTGAGGCAGGAGTAGGTCTTTGAAGGGCATCGTGCCTATTCTGCCTTACAGTTGGGTGTAGGGACCTTCCCTCACCACTTAGGTTCTCCACATGTCTTAACGCCCCCTGGGACTCAGTAAGGGCTTTGGACTGGTGGTCGTTCTCTAATCATGCCGACGTTGTGTGGTCAGTCTTCTCATATAGGAAGAATGAAGCTGTGTGGGGCAGGCAGGGAGAATATGTGATCTGCAGTCCGAGGAGCAACAACATTTGTGGCCCCCTAGTGGCGTGTCACTCGCAGGGGATGCCACGTATTCGCTAATCACATAGACAACTTGTCCTATAAATAGTGGACCTTGGACTTCAGTTAAGAGAATATTTTCATTTGCTAGAAATCATTTTTTTCACTAAAGAATTCTAGAGCTACAGAATTCCAGAGAGAGAAACATAACATGACCGTTACACTGGACCCTTACGCTAGACCTTGACTTTTGTACCTTAGCTTAGACTGTTGACTGTCGGCCCTATTCGCCTTAGCCCTTGTCCTCGCAACATAGCCACTCTTCAAGCCTTGTCTGGGAAGCCTTGCTTTTTGCCCTTACTCCATCATCACCGTGTCCCATTACTGGATACTTGGTAGCCAACTCGAACTGTATCATTTGTGACACCTCCATATATATTGCAAACCCACTTCCTTGGCATCACTTACTTAAAAAGAATACCTAGCAAATCCAAAGGGATTTACTTGCCTATGCACCATCTTGTTCGATCTCTCAAGTCCCAATTTCACCGAAGGTGCATGCTTCCATTCAATCTGTTAAGTCCCGACTCCACCTCGATGGTTATGCCACGATACCCTTAAAGTCTATATGCGATGGATAGAATTCCGTAACAATGACAATTGTTTGATATTTGCTTGCCGAAACATATAACCATTTAATAAGAAGCTGAGAATCCGATTCGGCCATCACATTAAAGTAGCCTTTAGAACTGCGAACTTCTAAAGCGGCTAAGGAAGCACTAACTTCTTTAAGCAAGTAAATTGTCCTTTGCAATACACACTAACATTTCTTTGGCAACACATTAAAATTTTCATTTCTCGCTAGCTTATAAAATTCTAGATCAGATAATTTTTAATGGACCTTTGCATTGAACAGCCCATTTCCTGGGCCCCACAAACTAAAATGATTACCATGTACCAAAGAAGTAACATTATGCAAAAACCAAATGCCACGTATAAGGGATAGTTATATTTTAGTCCCTTGTATTTTACCTGTTCTTTTAATTTGGTCCCTGTAGTTCAAAAATTCTTGAAATTGATCCATGTACTATTCTCCATCTTCAATTAAGCCCCTTCGTTAGTTTTTTCCATCCAAAATGACCATGTGCCAGGTAACATGCACGTGATCATATTTTTTAGGGTACTTCCGTCAAACCCGTTTCCAACATAGAGAAAGGTCCTAAACAATTTTTCCAACCCAATTTCTGTCCTCTCCACTTAGACAGTCTTACAGACCTGCCACCTCGAGCCAGCGCCGAACGGTCGCGATCAACCGAAGCGACCCACCGTGATGGTGGGTGGGTTTGATTGTATAGTAATTGTGTTATTGGTGGGTACTATGGTGTTGGTGGGTACTGTGGTGTTGGTGGGTGTTGCTAGGTATTGTGGTGTTGAGGGTTGTTATGTTAGTCTTGGTAGGGGTGGTGTGGGTGAGTATGGTAATATTGGTAGGCAGGCAGGGTCGCAGTGATGATGGTTTTTGTGGGTGGGTGGGTAGCATGGCATTGGCATCGGTTTTTGTGTGTTAGCAGGACATGTTGTTCGGTGTTAGGAGTGGTGTTGTTCGACGGGTATCGTGGTGTTAGTAGGTTGCTACAAGGGTGTTGGTAAATAATGTGGTGGCGTTGGTAAATAAGGCAGGGTGACAATTGGCAGCGTCAACAATTTGGATGGTTGTTGTCGGTGATTTATCATGATGATGTTGATTATTTTCCTTTAACAATTTTTATCCCGTCCATTAGCATGACTTCACAAGAATACCCTTAAAAAAAAGTAGTCATGTGTGTCACATGATCATTTGAGATGAAAAAAGCTAACTGAGGAGCTTAATTGATGACAAAAAATATAACATGGATCAATTTTAAGGACTTTGAACTATAGGGCCCAAATTAAAAAAAAAGGGAGTAAAGTACAAGGGACTAAAATAAAATTATCCCTACATACAAATAAAATAAAATTATCCCTACATACAAATACAAACAACACGTGCTTTTGGAGATCCGAGGCCCTGATCGGCAAACGGGAGGTGACACGTGCTTTTGGAGATCTGAGGACCTGATCGGCAAACGGAAGGTGAGCACATGCGTCGCTTCTAGCACATCGATGCCACCTGCTGACTTCAAGCATGCACGAAAGGCACGAAAAAAAAGTAGACGTTTCGGTCATTTCGCTACAAACGACCATCACACCTCGAGATCACGGTGGGGTTGAGGAATGCGTCGTCCAGGCGCCATCGCAGTTATGTTTCTGACATATTAGCCACAGGTTTACGTAAATAGCAATATTTAACCATTTATTTGATTGTAACTAAAGACGTTTTTAATATCAAAATCAGCCGGAAGAATCAGTACAAGGGCTCGGTTGCCATATTACAGAGTTTTGCACAATTCCATGAACTTAAAGGATGATAAAAGGAAAAAAGGACCAATGGAAAGAAAAGGGGCTGGGGTAAGTAACAGGTATACTCCCCAAGGAACTCACGATGTATAGACAAAGCCCAGTTCAAATAGATCTCAGATGGGGACTGCACTGCGTGCTCTCTTCCTTGTGAGAGAACTCCCACTCTCATCAACTAAAAGTATCAGCGGCAGTTTTCCTTAAAACAACACACTAAAACAATAGATGTTTCAAACTGCTTTATAAAGTAAACCGCTTCCAAATTTACAGTGGGGGATGGACCAAGCAAACCAAAGCAGCTAATAATGCACTCTCTCATCGTTGTTAAAATGCAAGGACTCGATACCCTTGAGAGTGGATTCAAAGTTCTTTATGTTGGAGCTGTTTCTGCTCGTTGACGTGCGCTTGTGATCTGAAGATATAACTGGTGAACTTCTTTGTGCAGCACTAGTAATTTTGCGAAGAGCTCCTGGGCTTGCATCAGTGGTGCGGGTGCGAGAGGGGTCAGATTCGCTTCCACCAATTACGGGGTCACGACTACTAGAGACAGCACGTGGCCTTGAAGATCCACTTGACCGCATAAAATTGGGTGCGGATAACTGTAGCAAGGCAGGTAAAATCAAAGCGAAAGACAGAAAAAAGCAACATAATCGTCCGCAGTACTGATGAATCAAGTTATATACGAAGTAGTCATTTTCTATATTAACTCTGTTCTCGGCCAAAAACACTTCACATAGTTGCAGGATTCTTCAATTATGATTGACGCCCCCGCCTCGAAACCTCACTCCCGCTCCAAAAACCACCCTACTAGTGATGCACCCCCCGTCAGAACCTCGCACCCTCCCGTTCCCACCGACTGAACCACACTGAGGATGGATCACACACCATCAGAGGAAAAAGCAAAAATTTTGGCTTTCTTTCTCAAGAAACATAAGGGATCTAAATCCTATGAGTGAATTCTTGATACTCTTTACTATACTGGTTTTAAATACATACGCTGAAGAAAAAGGAAAATTACGAACAAACCCATCACATTTCTTCCCCCAGCATCAACTCAACATGTCGGACGAAATATTCACCCTATCTTAACACGCCAACGTATGAAAAGATGCCCCCCCCCCAGCCCCGCCCCGGGAAATGAGTTCGTCTTGCAAGTTGTAAGCCTCCTTAGGAGTACCCGATCTTCAGGACCTAAACCAATCAAAGCTTGTGTTTAGACTTCTAAACATTCATACCAAATAGATGCAAAAGGTTAAATTACATCCAAGAAGGGCTACAGCTCCTCAAAATCCCATGCCCCACCTTTAGTGATAGTGTAAGGACCTAAGTACGACCTAAACGAATGGGTATGACCTGAAACCATTACTGTACCAGCTTCAATAACACTATCTAGCAACACAACTTGCCTGTTGAGATGCCTACCAACATAGGCTCCCCCATACATTTCTCTCCAAAGAACACTAGATCAATCACAAGATCCCAACAAGAGAACATTGAGATGTATCAGTCTTAACATCTACTCCTCTTGGATTGAGGCCATGTATTTTAATACGTGCATTCTGCAGGTGGGCAATCCTTGACACAAGCGTACAATTGCCTTTGCAGGTCACAGGTTTTAAAACTCAAAAACAGCCTCTCCAAAGAAGCAAGGTGAAGCTGCATGTAGGACGGTGTTTCTCATGCAATAGTGCAATCAAGTAGGAAACTTCCAATGATTTAGTCAAAATTGATTTCTAGCAATTACTTACTTCTTTACTCATGTCCAAATCATTTGCAATTGGGTTTTTTTGTTTAGATAAGCTTCCACCATTGAAAGGCAATCCAGTGTTTCTTATACGCGAGGCATTTGCTGAAGACCATCCGGTAGGCCTACCTTCCTCACCACCTACAGAACATTTATCAAGCTTCAGCCACAGAAAAGCAAATCAGGATACCAGAACAATGCATGCAATGAAGGAAGCGCAGATACTCCAGGGAGAAATAAGTTGCTGAATAACATAAAGGAATCACGAATACAGGTTGAGTTTGCCAGGACTAAAGACGTGAAGACTTGCCTGCCTGTCTATTAAAGTTGGCAACTGCCGGTGGCATCCCAGAACTAGTTCCAGCACTAGCACCCTGTAGAAAATAGCACCGTATATTGAGCAAAAATCGGCTAAAGGAAGAGAGCCAAATAAGAATGTCCCACTTACAAGTGCACGAGACGGAGGATTGGCAAGCTGTGATTGCTGGTATTTCAGAATAGTCCAGTCGAACACGTAATCAAATTGAAAGCCTGAAGCAAAACCACACATTTATGGCGTAGATACAATACTTTAGTCATTGATCATCCAGGCCTAGCTTTGACCTTGAATGCGACTTGAATTCGTTGATTGTCACAATACAAAAGTCTCCTAAATGACTACCAAGAAAATAACCTTCGCGAATAAAAAGGTCTCGGAAGATTCTCTTCAGATAAGCATAATCTGGTTTATCATCAAACCGTAGAGTACGACAGTAATGGAAGTACGACGCAAATTCTGATGGATAGCCCCGACACAAAGCCTAGAAGAGCAATGAGTTTTCTAGTTAGTTCATGGTGCAACTGGCATGGGAACACCTGTAAAGTCAAGCATAATTACCTCTATCGAGGTCGAAACTTTCTTTTCACTGATCTTCTCATACTTTTGTTTCTTGGTTCCTGCTTTCAGTCCTTGCCAAGGGAGGCTACAAAGTACAATGTGCGTGGTCAAGATCAATGTATTGCCTTGTAACAACAGAATTTTACAGATGAGTCCCGAGTAAGATGTATTATACCTTCCTCTCAAAAAATAAATAAGGACGTATCCCAGTGATTCTAAATCATCTCTCCGGCTTTGCTCTACAAATTGCAAAAGCAACATCATGAGGTAACAGAATCAGGCACGAGAACAATGCTTGATTATACTATATATTAGCTGATCCGACATAATTCTAACGAATTCCAATGAGCCACGAGCATACCAATGCCAAGGTGAGTATTCATGCTCGCATATCTTGCTGTTCCCGTCAAATTTTTATTTTCTCTGCATTGGATAACACACCATATACACGCAGGTAGAAACATTAGTGATTTACGTTTATTTTGCTAGATTGACTTCAACAATACAGATATTATCAGAAGGCCTTAAAATGCACAGGTAAAACAGGACAGCCAATGCGGGTGTAGCACACCACAGGCTGTACTGGTGAGCTGGCTAAACATACATTCCTGAATCACCTGAGGTCTCAGCGAGAATCAATGAGTCAATCAGATGCAAGCTATACTGTTTTTAATTAAAATATATAGGTAGGGAGGAATTTCCTATAGTCACCGACATAAACATGTGGGACATGCTTATCCTATAGATGAGAATAGATAAGCCAAGAAAAAATAAAGCTAGAAGGGAGTGGTAAACAAACTCCAAATAGAAAAGCCAAATGCACTTCATCTGTCTTTCTTTGTCCAAGACAGATGATAAAATTGACCTTTTTGGGGTGCACTATGCTGCCGATTACGAAAGTTTAGGATCATGCTACAGTCCATATGGCACCTTATCCTTATCTAAAAGTAAAAAAATAGGCTACACCATTGTGAGCTGAAACTCAAACTTTTTGTTCAAAATTATGTTATCAGATAATACTGCATCAATTTGATGCACTACACCACCAAAAGCAGCTGACTAAAAGATAGTAGGTATGTCATAGCAGAACTATTACCATTTGAATTCTCCATCTTTGGCCAATGATACTAATTTAAACCAGAAGAAACTCTCTGAAAATCGTGATATATGCTGATACAGATGCACACAGGGGTCAACCAATTAATTTCACCTTCCAAAGCTAGCATGTCGGACCATAGAAAAATATATTGGAGTAAATTGCACATCGATTTGCCCCAGCTCAATGATATATAGAACCTTCAGACGTGATCATTAAACAAACCAACCCACAGAATACTTGAGATGCGCTCACCTGTAAGGAATATGTGCATGAGTTGACGAATCCCTATACTTCTTAGCCAGTCCAAAGTCAATGACATAGACCTACATACCATTAAAATACAAATCATAAACTAAAGCTACAAGCAACAGAAAAGCGGAGACATTTTTCGATATCAAACCTGATTTGCACGCCTCCCTAATCCCATAAGAAAGTTATCTGGCTTAATATCTCGGTGCAGGAATGATTTAGAGTGAACAAATTCGACGCGATTGATCTGACAAGGTTGTAACCACCGAAAAGCAATTAAAGAACAGAGATGCCTCCGATACTTTTCACAGAATGCATACACTAGAAAAAAGCCCTACCATCTGATCTGCGAGCATAAGAACAGTCTTCAAAGACAGCTTCCTACTGCAGAAGTTAAACAAATCCTCCAGACTAGGTCCCAGTAAATCCATGACAAGAACATTATAGTCTCCTTCGACGCCAAACCATCTCACATTTGGAATTCCAGCTACAAAATGGTAGATTATGCCAAAGGATAAGGATATAAAACCCAAAATTAATCATAACTGGAAAAAAGTAAAGAATTAGTAACTGAAAACAACGAAAACATTCATTACTTCCTCCCTGCAGTATTTTGTACAACTTTGACTCATACAACAGTTGGGGATGCTTTGTCTTGATAGTTTCCTGAGCACAATACAAGAAAGGGTATTGGTGAACCACAGACATCCACTGTCATTAGGAAATTCTGCCACATGGCAGTCAAATGTCTCAACCACATAATATATTCAAATCGATGAAACACAACACTATGGGTCCCATTAACCTAAGAGAGAATGCCACATCAGTCGGTTTTTTTCTTCAAAACAATAGAGAGAACTTCTTCAAAACAATAGCTAACGATTTCCATGTTGAGGATCAGATTACTACAACAGCAGCAACGACAAACAGTAAGTACCCCGAGAAAATTTTCAAAATAAATGATTACTAAGGATAACCCCTGGCTTAATCAAACGACTAGCTGACAAAACCTAAAGCCGTGTATATGATGCATAAAAGCACATATATCAACAAAATGTAGGTTAATTGCTACATAGTTCCATTGCAGTACGATAAAAATTGCCTGAACCCAACTACAATCTTCACTGGAAAATTCTACTCTGGTGTCTATATTCATACAATGCTATATCCTGTCTATTCTTGTGCCGTTCTTCAGTACTAACTCAAAAAAAGTAAAGTACGCATCTTTTGGATAGAAAAATAAAACCTTGCTCTAAATCAACACCAGCAAGCCCGAAAAAATAGGACTTTCAAGTGAAAAAACCAATAAACAACTCACTAGCTTAATAGCAACTTCTTCATTTGTCTGAATATTAGTACCTGAAAAATTAAATTCACCAAATAAAAAAACCGCACAATCAGCAATAATCAAACAAGTAAACAACGCCCAAATCAGCACCATCATCAACTAACCAAGATAGATCTCTCCGAAGGAACCACTGCCGATCTTCCGGCCCAGCCTGAACTTATTACCCACACGAGGCTCCATCCCAAGAAAAACGCTCCGATAATACAAAAATCAACTCGAAACAAAAGATCAAACCAAACCCTAATTCACAAAATTAACTCAAAAGCAAAAGAATAAAAACTGTCCATCGCCTTGACCAAAGCATCCGTCTGGATGATCAAGGATCAGATGATGGAGAAAGAGACTTGAGGGGGTTGAATTGTGAAACTTGGCAAGTTTTGAGGATCGAAATGGGAAGTGATGAGGGGTTAACAGAGAACTGAAGAAAGGTGGGGTTTTTGAGGGTTAATTGATGATGTGCAGAGAGATGGAACTGGGTTCCAATGGAGGTTTAGGGTTTGGTGTGGTTAAATTCGAGAGAAATGGAGGAAGAAAGGGGGAAGGAGGAGGCAGGGAAGGAGGGGGCATCATGATATCACCATCACCACTCCTCTCAGCGCTTTGATCCAATCGAAGCAGACTTTTTGCACCTTTTGTTCTTTTCCGTTTGCATCCCACACGACGTCGTTTGTATGAAAAAAAAAAAATCTATTTTTGCTTCTGCTACACTGTTGTGATAAAACTTTGACCCAATACTTCTGGTTGAAAGAATTGGTCTTCAACAAGAAAAAGCGGGCCGTTTGACATGCTCTTCTTCACCTCTTTTTTGGCCCAATTTTAAAATTTGGAGAGAAGCCAAAAAATTGGGATGTTTGGTAGTGACGTGTCTTTTTAAAGAAGCCCAACTCTTTAAAAGAAGGAAGTGGGTTTTCTTAAAGAGCTTTTAGCTCTTTTTTTGAAGCCTCTTTTTCACGCGTCCAGAAGGCTTAACTTATGCGATCTGGCCTTCGAGTCTTGCTAGCAGCAAAAATAAAAGATCTGCCAAATCAAAGAATCGCACAAGAGGAGTCCACAGCCACAGCCACCGCTCTGCTCGCATCTCATCTATCATGGGACCACAGCCACCGCCTCCATCGCCGGTCACCGCCTCCGTCCCTTCTTTCTCCGGCGCAGCCACGAACAGCTCTTTCTGGGGAACATCTCTTCGCTGCGGAGCTCGATCTCATCTCTTCGGCCGAATCGCATCTGGGGGAGTCCACATCTGCGGAGCTCGATCTCATCTTGAAATTTCTGGATCGCATCGCATCTCTCACCACAGCCACCGCCTCCATCTAAACCGGGTATCTCTCCCTTTTGCTTGTTTTTGTTTTTTTTGCGCTTATATGCAATATCACTTCCTCTTATCATCTGATTCCTCTATGTAGTTGTGTGCTTTTTTTTTTCCTTCGATTGTGATTGTCAATCATGATTTGTTCATGTGATTCAGCATCGAGATTTACTGCGCCTAATGTTGTGCATTTAGGAGTATCGATTGGAACAATTTGGAGCTTGACTGTTTTTTTTCACTTGTATGTTACTATCAAACATATTTTCTTTGTCGTGGTTCAGCATCCAAGTCTCATTTGCTGTGCGTTAAATAATGTTTCTAATTTTTTGCATTCAGGAGTATCGATTAGAATGATTCCTGTATGTAGTTGTGTCATTTTCAATTTTATTCTCTAAAATTGTAACTGCTATTTCTTCCTTCGGTTGTTATTCATGAGCATGATTTTCTTGTGATTCAGCATCAAAGTCTGATTTAAGTTGTAATTGGAAATTGTAATTGGAAACTATTTTTTTGTCCCTCAACCTGCCGATTCTTATCCTGTGATAAAAGAATGCAACTCTTTCTTACTAAATCCTAAAGCTGTGGAGTGTGATATAAGGAGCTGGATTGAATTTGTGTTTGGATTGGTACAGTTTCTGCATTCATATAACGTGCTTCTGTCAGTTCTCATGGAAGTCTAATGGTAGTTTTACGAGTAAGACTCCTCCCTCTAAGTGGGTTCCTAAGTTCTTGACTTGTTTCTTTCCTTATTAATTTTACTGTGTGTCAACTTCTGTGTATTTTCCTGTGAGTGTGAGTGGAGGAGTAAGGAAGGAGAGGGGCTGTTAAACAGCCCCATGAACGTGTGCATCTGAAAGCTGTTAGGGAATGAAGATGGCAGCTAGTTTTTGTGAGTTAATGCTGAAATAATGTATGTGTATATGAACCTATGGTGGGTGTGGAGAGAATAGAAAGGAAGAAGAAGAGGAAATGGGAAGATGACTATGTGTGGCATGTGTGTAAGAATGAGTGAAAGAAACAAAAAAAAAAAGAGGGATGGCAGTGTGCTTTAGCTTTTCGAAATCGTTTTCCCCAAGAAAATTAGTTTGGTAAGCTGCGCAATTAGTTTCTGAGATCTTGCTCTTTTGACATGAGAATGGAAAACATTCTTGAAATCTCTGGGAGGACTTTTCTTGGGTGTGAAGCTTGATCTTTATTAGAAGTTAGAATCCAATTCTATCCAGAAATTATGAGGGCATTAATTGGAGAAACCGATTCCTTGCCAGTTTTACTAAGTCACTTTTCTTGTCGTGTTATAAGGTGCCCATTCCTTGCCAGTTTATATTTCATTCCCTTATGTTACATGTGGTTTATAATATCAGGTGATCCGGATTTTCTGAATTTTGCGAGGGAAGATATGATTGTTGACGGCGCTCAGATCGGCGGGTCACAAGATCAAAATCAAATGTATTTAAGTAACCCTCAACTGCAAAAGAGAATGGTGGAAGTTAGAAACCGCATTGCTGAAAAAATTTGGAGCCACAGACGTTGATTTTTACTGTTGAGATTCCTCAGTTTATACCACTTGAATCAAGAACTAGGAATGTAAACCATTGTAATATATTTGTTTACTTATGTTTAATTGTGTGTAAAACATTGTAAGACATCATTGTAATGTATTTGTTTAATTATTTGTAAAACATTATTGTAATACATTTGGAGAATTATGTTTAATTATGTGTAAGACATTGTAATATATCAGTTCAATTATGCTTAATTATGTTAAAATAAATAATAAAAAAAAGAGCAAAAGAGCTTTCCTATCAAACGCTTGGACTTTTCTGTTTTTTGAAAAAATAAATTCTGTCAAACAGTCACCAGTTTTTTAAACTGATAAAAAAAACCAGAATTCTTCTCTTTTTTTTTAGAAAAAAAAAACTGAAAACTGAAAGTTCTACCAAACAGAGCCTCAATATTTCTGATTTAGAAAGAATTTAGTCTTTAACAACCCTTCTATGTGTTGATGCTTAAGAAATTTTTACCTTATATTTAAGTTGTAAAAAAGTAATAATGCGGCTGCGTATGTCGTATAGTATCATAGCTGTATTCTTCTAGTCCGTACTAATTTTATCAAAAGAGAGGTGTAAAGTGTCACACAATAGAAAAGGTTAAATATTTTGTAAAAAATAAATTTGACATTTTTTAGCCCTTCCTCCTATCTCATGACATAATAGTTTAAAGTGGTGGCAATCAATGGTCAAAGATATGAAACCATTCAATACGCATTCATGAAGTAAGATGTACCGTCATTATTCATGCTTACACCGGATTGGAATGGGAGCAAAAACAATCGACCATGAAGTTTGTCGACTTGAGCACCAGTAACTACATGTATAAGAAACATAAACCACTTGAAGAACGTGATTTGTAGGTTCTTTGAATTCATAAGTTACTTTTTGTCTCCGAAAACGTTATACAGAGTTACGAAACTTATACACCAAAAAAAAAAGTCCCAAAATGCATAAATACGTAGGCCCATCTATTGGCCCTATGCTTTCAAACATCTTCACCGGTGAAGGGAACACTTTGGTATTTTGCACTTTTCTGCGACAGCTCTGTTCATGGGTGGATTTGAGTCATTTGACTCCTATATGGCCCCAAAACAAAAGTTTCTGTCAAACAGAAAATGAACTTCCGCCTTACGGCTCACGCAGAAATAAGCACATACAAAGTCCAACAAACCTTGGCCATGTTTCAATTCTTTTTTGGCACCTTCCTACCTCAACAAAAGCAAAGCCATTGGAGAAGGGCATCATGTTAGTTGGGGTTCTGTTGAGCTTGAATAGAGATCTTTAGCTGACATACCGCAACCTTAATGAGTTAATTACAAGTAATGAATCCCATCAACTTGAAACAGCAAAATCAAGAGTGAGCATGCAGTGACTTCTGTTCCTCGTTAGCTTGAGACAGCGAGTCATCCTCCAACTTTATGGACCCCATTTTTGCCTCAGCAATACCCTTGTTGATGCCCCAAATCCCTTGAGCTAACGGCTTCCTACCTGCATGTGCACGGTCGAACATCGATGCCAGTGTGTGTCAAAGATCATTAATCGGGACATACGATTTGGGGCTAAAAACTGTCATATGATGCTGATACCTAGCTGGATGCCTAGCATTTGGACTTGGAGGTGGAAGAAATGCCCTTGCAGTTACAAGATTGATCCTGGTGTTTAACTGCATTAACCTTGCTTAGTCATCATGAACAAACAGAGGTACAAGCAAAATAGATATGAACAATTTCCACCAGCTGCAATTGGATATTTTGTGTAAATAATTACAAACAACAGCCTCAATGCTCTGACTAAATGAATCACTTACAACTAACCCCCCGCTATACTGGACAAGACTAACAAAACTGAATTGGCAAAAAGGCCACAAACTATAACTGCAAAAAAGAAAAGAGCCAACAAAAGCTGAAACTATCGACAAAACACAAAAATGTAAAAAATATGTATCTACGTATTGCCCGATCATCTTGGGGACACTACACCACGTGGACTCAACGCTGTATGTTTCTTCTGCAGTCTACCTCTCAAATGCCTGATCTTCGCATCCACTCGCGCTGTAAAACCAATCTTGGTTTCTTGTCTGGCTTTGGACCGCTCCCTTCTCCACATATGACGATCCACCACGTCTTTTTTCTGGTACTTGATTTCCTGGATGATATGGTGATCCATTGGATTGAAAGATCTTTGGAAAGATATGTGAGCTAGGTAGGGGAGATTACAGGCAACTGTTACCAGCAGGGTGCTGGCCCAGTATAATGGGGCGGAAGCAAGAGCTTCTACAAGGATTTGGTACGCATTCCCAGAGAAGATAGGCGACATAGCTCCATAGAGTAAAAGAAAGATGTACCAAAAGATGATGCTGCCCCAGATAAAGAAGTGCTGTATCCATGTGAAGTGACTCATTGTGAGCGCAATCTGGCAGTTGACAGCCCAGATGATGCTAGTAAACATAGAGGTACCCACAGCAGCCATATCAGCCGTCTGTCCGCTCTTGCGGAAGGCTTGGTCAAAAAAGATGATTATGTTTAGAAAGAAAATAATCAGGGAGGAATAAAGACCATTTCCCATCCAACCAAATATCCTATACCAATCGAAGAACACATTTCTGGGTCCTTGCTGATACAGCGCTGGAAACTGCATAATGCAAGTTTGAAGGCATTGGTAAAATGGAACAAAGCTAAAATAGAAGGAAGGCATCATCATTGTAAGACCAACCTGTAGGCAAACCTCAGATGAAACGTCTTGTTCAAAGACCCCAAGTGAAATGACAGGCAATGAAGTAAGAACAACATTGAATAGCAGCATGTACCAGTCATCATACACCGACTGCCCAGAGAAGGCAGTGAATGCCTCAAAGTAGAAGAGTGTGAGGCCAAAAGCTATATTTTTGTAGAAGAAATAGCAGATCTGAAACAAGAAAGTTCTATTTCATTAAAGACATCATTGTGTGTTTGTGTGCAAATTGCAACTATGCTATTCAAACAAAAATGGAAGAAAGAAAAGCACAAAAGAAACTATTGGCAAAAACATTAATGTTTCTTTGTAGCGTAGATACAACATAAAAATTTACCATCTGAGCAATTCTCTTGTAGCACCAGTGACCATGGACAACCAAAAGTCTCTCCAGGAATCGAAACTGTGCGATAGCAAAGTCACTAGCCATAACAGCCTGCAAAAAGCTAACAATCTTGTGAGCCCTATAGCATCCAGAAGCATAACATGCACGCGAAAAGATACATTTGCCTTGGCTACTAAAAGCCCGAACAAAAAAAAAATGTTGACTAAATTTTGGTGCAATTGAATGGCAGGAATTGGCAAGTAGCATCAAACTTTTTAACTTGGGCCTTTACTTATAACTTTTCTAAACAACTTCGATAAAGGTCTAATATGGTTAGACGATCTTTACACCCGTTAATCCAACTTTCACTAACTAGAAGACTTCAGCAGACTACACAAGTATATCCTATAGGCTATACCCGTTACCCATACACCGAGGATTGCTCACCAGAGAAAGGAAAATAAATAAATAAATAAATACAGCGATGAAAGATCAAGATACATATCCATTTGTACATAACAGGTTCAGACAGAAAATTATACTTATACAGGATGTGGCAAAAGCTAGCAATCAGGGCAAACCTTTTCCTACCACCTTATCTGGATTGGACACAGATTCTGTCCATCATGAACATATAACGAAGTTAATTCTCTCCCTATCTGTCCAATTAGACCAAGCATCTAATAGTATCACGAGCGAAGTACAGACCAGGAAAGTACACCAGGAGCCAGTCAGCAGATATATAGAAAACCTTTTCTTAATCATCCTTGATAAGTAAGAGAGAATTTACTTTAACAAAAGGAGAATAGAAATAAGGTGGAAAGCCTAACTCAATTAAGCCAGCCCTGAGCAAGCAACAAGGTAATCAAATATGACCTCAAGACTTGGTGCGCAAAGAGGTAAAAATCCGTGGGCCCTCTCTTACATTAATTAACAACAACTAAGGACCTCAAGCACAAAATATTACTTCTGGCCAAACTTGTTTTACCACATGTCGTGAACTCCACATGCAAGAGGTTCTCTAACATTCCTTGTAGAAAATTTTCCCCAGGCGCTTCTAATAATTTCTAAGTTTTCATGATTTTTGTACCACTTTCCTCTTTGAGATGTTTCAAGATTTTGGTACCATTACTAAACTAAATCTTCTCTCATATATGCCTCTAACAAAACAATAGGGGTTGGGGCTCATCGTTTAAAAAGCGTACAGGTCTTGGTAATGTAGAGAAAATGTTTGACTTTTAAAGAGGTACCAGAATTATGAGAGGGAGGGAGTAGTATCTTTATTATGGCTGTTGATGGGTTGAGTTTGGTGCGCTTTTGACAAAATAAAATAAATCCAAATGTAGTTCTGCAAATTGGTATTGGAGATCAGATTTGAAGCACAAACAAACAGAAATTGAGTTATGTTTATAACGAATGAAAATCAATTCTAGTTAAACAGATAAACAGTGTAGTATCACGTGCATTGTTCATCTTGAACCAACCAGGATAGTATGTATCAAGCAATCCAATTGGTTAAATCTAGAAACAGCAAATTACCCAATTGGTTAAATCTAATAACAGCCAACTATCCAATTGATCAACTCTAATAACAGTAAACTGTCCAATTGGTAATTGCTATTACAACAAATTATCCATTTGGTCATATCCCCAAGAAAATGAAAGTGCAAGTCATATGTAAAAACAGAAAATGTTTCAAAGCAAGCATCAACTTTTACTTTCTGAAAGTCAAAAGAACCTTAGAAATAAAACAAAGATGAGGAAGGTGGACATAGTCCAATCTCCAGCACAAAAAGTAATGTGGAAAGGTTGTCGGACTAGAAGGCTCATATTCATGAGCACAGCCACATAGAGAACCCAGAATTTATTTATGTACTCGCGTATCGGACTGTGTTCAGAATATATCTTAGTCTTGTGAGACATGACCTGAGAATTCTTGTCTTATGAGAATCTGTAAGCCACGAGTATGGCATCTTTAAGATTTGAAATTACACTGGTTTGACTGCATGATTGACTTTCATGTAGAATGCTATTCCCGGCTATGCAGTACGGAGTATTAGATGAAGGCATTCATACTTGCAAATTGTAAAAACTAGACAGTTAAACAGTTCCCTGGATAACATGCAATACAAAACGAAGCCAGCCAGATATGTTACGAACCTGCATCCCTTCCACTCCACTAATGCCAACACCAATGTCTGCTTCTTGAATCATTCCAACATCATTCGCACCATCGCCGATCGCTAAGGTGATTTTTCCAGTCCCTTCCTTCACTAATCTTGTCACCTGGAGTCCAGATTAATTTTCAACATGAAATAATTGACAAATTAATACATATATCATAACTTTCAAAATAATTCCAAAATTTCGAACATAAAAGAATAAAAGAGATTTTAGAACAGAAAAGTTTCAGCGAACAAGAGTTAGCAGATCTTACTAGGGCCTTTTGCTTAGGAGAAACACGACAGCATATAACAGATGCACAATCAACAGCCAAATTTAAAAAATGGTGCTTCAGATCAGCCTCCAAAGCATAAGTTAGCGTTTTCCCATCGATAATCAAGGCAAATGCGGCATGAGGGTCCTTTTCGAGCTTAACCATTTGCAAGGCATTGGTGATTTGCATCAAAATGCTCTCCCTTGCAGCCTGGTCAATCATAGAATATGGTGAAGCTCAACATGAATTGGCCTACCTGAAAGAATATGTAGGACTTCCTCAAAAACTTACCTCTTTGGAATCTTGGGCTAACATGTCTGCATTAGTTGTTATAGTGATCTTTTTCATGCCCGGCCGAAGCAGACTACAAGCATATCTGCACCGCACAAAAAGGAATCTTATGTTAGTTAATGAAGCATTTTAATATGCAAAAGACACACAGAACAGTGCAATCAAACGGAGTCCTTTCTCCATAGATGAGACATACCCTATGTTGATTGCAGTTTCCATCTTATCACCTGTCAGAACCCAGAGCTTGAGACCAGCTTGTGCCAGTTTATCTATACACTGTGGAACCTAGAGAAGTAGCAAAAGCCATGAGATAAATATAAGCCCAGATTAAGTATATCATATTCGACAAAGGGTACTGCATCTAAAATAACACCTACCCCTTTTTGCAGTTTGTCCTCTACAGCAGTGGCACCGACAAGGATCAAATCTTTTTCCATCATGTCAGATACTCGATCAAGCATTGCCTCCCTATCACCGCCGATTGAAGTCTTTGCTTTGAGAAATTCAGCATTCCAAGCAGAATACTCAGCCTCTTCGAGCTTTCTGTAAGAAAGTGCCAAAGTACGTAACCCAGCCTCTCCGTACTCATTTAGATGCTTCGTGGTAGCTTCCTCAAACATTCTTCCGCTCTTTGACAACCGATCAAAGATAATGCTGCACAACCCAATAAGAATAAAAAATGCAATATTAAGGATTATAAAAACTGAGATAGCTTGCAGGGAGTCTAGACAATAGCCTATTGCTTTTCCGTCTGACTACTACAGGCAACAAAATCTATGTAAGAACAATGCAGAGATACAAGTCAAAACAACCCTCAACACCACAAGAACTTAAGAAGTCAGGAGAACACTTGAAATTAAAATAAGGAAAGAGAGAAAAAGGGAAGCTAGAACCAGACCTGTCTGCACCTTTGCATAGGAGAAGAATCTCTCCATCCTCATCCCGCACAATAACAGACATTCGCTTTCTTTTGCTTGTGAAATCCAATAAATTGAGAAGTTTGAACTCTCTGAAAATGTCAATGAAAACTAAGAATCAGGAGATGTATTCTAAAGGAGGAGTTTTAATATGCTCCAAATTGCAAACCAAATTATTTGTTCTTGCCCTGACCTTTCTGTTATCTCTTGGGTAAAGGGATGTCTCTCGCGAACAATTATACTTGTTTGAGTTCTTTTACAATACTCAAAGCCAAATTCTCTTGCTGCAACAAGAAAGGCTCCTTCATCAGGCGACTCTGCCTCATAGTTAAAGCTACCTGTCTCCTCATTTAGCTCGGGAATTGCAGTGTGACAAAGTGCAAGTATGCGGAAAAATAACAGAATGGCATCTGGATTGGGTTCTTTTGACCAGTTTCCATTCATGAGGCGGTTGTCCTCAAAATTGAACCCCTTTATCACATGTTTCTGATACTTTTCATCTTTTGAAGTAGCCACCGTCTCCAGTTCAATTTCATCTTTGGGTTGCCCAAAAGATTGTCCGCTATTTCTCCAGGAAGGAGTGGGGTTGCTCTCTGGGTCCTGGCCATCAAGGTCCATGGCCATCTGCGTAGCAGCAGCAAGTTCTACTTCACTGGAAGACCTGCCATATGCAGTTCCGGCAATGGAACACTTGAGAAAGTCCATCTGGTTACATGTCAGGGTGCCAGTTTTATCAGAGAGAATTGTATCAACCTGGCCTAACTCCTCGTTTAAATTTGATGTCCGTGCTTGGGCAGGAGTCCCAGTCTCGTCATCGTACATGTGTATATCCTGGTTTATGAATAATGCTTGAAGAACTTTTACTACCTCAATTGAAACATAGAGCGAGATGGGAATCAAATACCCATAGAGGATAAGAGCAGTGACCAGATGATAGAAGCCCGACAAGGCAGGTCTGGAAGGATCATAAAAGCCCTTGTCGTCTGGTGGTCGCATGTATAACCAATCCGGCATCTGATACTTTGTCTTCACAGCAAACCCTATTGAGCTGATCAATGAGATCAACACAAGAAGAGTGAAAAGGAAGTAAATGATTTTGTCCATCTGTTTTTCGATCCTGCTCCTTTTCGAAGGAGATTTAGTAGCATTCTGCATGACTTTGCTATCGTGCCCGGCGAATATCACCACTCCATACACATAAGCAGTGTTCCTAAGCTTGGAATCCCTGAGGAGAATCTGACTAGGATCTAGAGGATAAATTTGACGGTCATATTCTAGATTACCCACGAAAGTGTACAGATTAGGATTGGGGTCTTCAGATCTAATGGTTCCCTCAAAATCCTTGAAAACACCATCATCATCCAAGGGCAAGGTTACCTCCAAAGCTCTTTTAACCTTCAAGTTGGTTTCTCCATCTAGGTTCATAGTCTCTACATAACAAATCCCGTCATCATAACTTGATGACAAAAGTAGTAAATCTGCAGGAAAAAATTGATCCTTTTCTACTTTCACCACATCGCCAACCCGAATCTTCATCCATGGCTTATAAGAAAATTCACCATTCTCTCTATGAACGCTAGCTTTTCGCAGATTAACCTTCATATCCTGTATAAATCTGCGCCAGTCTTCCAGAGCTTCCTTTGCCATACTAAGCCCAACCACAAAGGCCAGAGGAGCAATCATGCTGACAGCTGAGAATGGTGTAACAGGTGTGAGTGACAGAATGGCAGCCAGAAGAAAATACACATTGGCAACACGCCGAAATTGCTCAAAGAGAGCCTTGGGCAGAAATGTTATGATATTGTACTTTGTGGTCGAAGTATAGTTCGACACATATTTAAAAGGTTTCTTTTGGTGTAGGCGAGGCTGGTTGCAGTGTACTGTTCGCGAATATCCAGAGCCTTGTGATTGATGTGGATCCTCAGTAGACTCAGGAGGTGCTCGCATACATCCGAATGTGTAAAGACTGCTCCTCCGGAGCTTTGCTCTTATCCTGCCGTGCGCCATTTCTCAGGTTTCACCTGTTATTACCTCATATGACCTCCAAGAAAAGTCTCACCTTCGCCACAATGATTGGAAGAATTTTATACAAATTAAGCTCCTCCTAGACTGAATTTTACAATTTCAGAGGACTCAAGTCACAAAATAGAGATTAGAAGAATTCCACTTGAGGTACCTGAGAAGGCATCAAACTCAAGATCATAAGCAAACTCAAAAAATTTTGATGAGACCAGTTGACACTCATGAGCAAACAATCAAAGTTGCATCAGTATAACCTTTTCAACCAAGATTCGCAAATTAAAGTCTCTCATTGAAAGAACTTCAGAGAAAATCAGTCAACTATAACCATGAAAAGTACAAATACGCTCACAATTGTCACACATTTCGTGGAAGATTTCAAAAACAAGATCAAGCGAAAACGAGTTTCAGCTCTCAAAGCTTAAACCCCCAATTAAAGAAGAAAAAAGAAACCATAAATGAAAAAGGCATACCAAATTGTACGATTTCATCCAAACATTCATAGCTGTCAAAATCCAACAACAGAATTAACAGCCTTGACTGAAGCCAAGAAAAGAAAAACAACATTTCACCATTCCCAGCTATAATAACTATAACAAAGAATCTTCCACTGAATATACACATACAAACACAGCTGTAGATTCCCCCCAACAAATTTACGAATTTTTTTTTCAAGAAAATCAACATGGAAGGTAAAAAAAAAGGGTATACCTTGGAATCACGAGGCTTCAAGAATCAAGAATCTTTGAAGAACAGTGTAAACAAAAACCCAGATGGGCAATCATGAGGAGATCAATGAAAAATGAGCTCAGGAGATGCAGAGATCGCACTGGAGACAGAGAGAGGAATGGAAGGGAGGTTTAGGCAAAAAGGGCAGCTCTCTCTCTCCCCGTTAGACGGCAGAAGAACCAATGTCCAGTATTTTAAGGGGACTCTTTCTATGTGAATGTGTATCTCTTCATTCATGTAAACGTGAATCTCTCTCTCTCTCTCTCTCTCTCTCTCTCTCTCTCTGCTGTTCTGTAATATGGGGGTCTTTGTTGTTTACTTTATTTTGCCGGTTTAATTTAATACATTTAAATTGGATGTTAATATGGTTTTTTTTTAAATCCTAAAGTAAGGGTATTAGTAAGATTGAACTAATAGAAACAAGAAATAGGTTTGCATGTTCCAAATACTTACCTGTCAAGAAGTACGACCAAGACCCAGTCTTTTTTCCTGTGGGTCCCCCGCTAGTCTTACGTGGCAGGCTCCTCTAAGCGTGAATTCTTCGGTCCTTCGCTAAAAGTCTAAAAATTGTTTTAACAAGAAGTTGTTAGTCAATGAACAATAGATTTGTATGTTTAGCGACACTTGATAAGACACGTAGCATCTGGATGAACTTATTGACCTTCGTCTTACGGAGTCTGTGATCGAGAAAAGATATTTCGATTTAACGATGAAATACATGACGTGATAGAATCGACAGAAGATATGAAAAGATAATAAACTTTAATTCTGTACTGATTAATTCTTATATTATACCACGTTATGTCTATCGTCGATACACCGTAGTCTTTATGATAATAAGCCGTCAATGGACAGCCAAATCAGGGTTCTAGATGAATTATTGACTTGGTTGGGGAAAGTCTGAGTGGGGGGGCCGTGCTGGGCCAGCGTGAGGCTTCCCACTCCCACCCAACGTCGGAAATTGAATAAGTCCTGAGTCCTGCTACTATGGAAGTTTCCGGGGTCAATTTTGTCGAAAATGACTTGGTTCGGGGATTGGGTTCTACTTTTTTATTTTGAATTTTTATGAGAATTTGACAATAACATGTTTTCCAATTTTTTGAATCTTTTGGTGCTAAATGAGGATCGTGATTATCAATATCCTTAGAATTTTTTTTTGTCGCTATTTGTATCTTTTTTGCTTGAAGTAATTTTAAGAGAAATTTTTCCTTTTATCGGGGGAGGTATTTCCTGGGTTTTTTAAGCTGTAAATTTGGATCATCCATTAATATTAACATTTTATGTGTGTCTGGGCAAGAACTCAGAAAAATAGGAATAAAATTCTCTTTAATGTATCAATTTTGCAAAAAAAATTGCTCTTGTAACGGCATCTCTATTTTCGTAAAATATGATATGAAAATGATTTTCATACAAGTATGTGGTTCCGTTTGTTTGGATACCTTTCGAAGTTTTTAACTTTGTTTCTTAATAGATTTCCTAATCTGGTAAATTGTATTCACTTTACAGTTTTGGGTGTTCATTAAAGTAACTTTCAAAAATAATTTTGGGAAAAATCTAAAATATTATTTTTTTCCAATCGCGAGAAAAAAATAACAGAATTTCTTAAAGATAAAATGAAAAGGAAACACATCCTATGATTTCAAGTCTTTAAATTTGGCAACTTTTTTGGGTAAAAATACCCGCAGCCACACTACGTCTTTTAACACTTACAAATAATTTTGGCCATTGAAAATTAAAGAAGTGTCCCAGAAAGCACTAAAGAGCATAACTCACGGTTCTTTATTGACCAAAGTGGAGCGAAAATTAATAAGTGAATCATGATAACAAGTTTCCGATGTTTTAACTCTGATTAGCAATTTTGGGTACTTTAAATGCTTCATATTGCACTTTACTTTGATTACATATAGTTAGAAGTATTGAAGTGAGACTTTCTACATTTTCGTGATATTCTTTTGGAACTTTAATAACGAAAGTAGAATTTAAATGGTAAATAGTGGAGTAATTAATCATCGTTTTCCGTATATATAATAATTAATAGTTCAGTATTTAGATCTTATAGCCGTCATCGCTCGGGACTTGGGAGTTTTTTTGCATGATAGCATTGAGATGTGATCCCATCTTTGAAATTTTTTGGTCATTGGAGGGTCATGAAGAACATAGTCTCTTGTTCACGCAACATATTTTCCATTTATTGTTTTCACATGTACATGATTGATGGTATTACTCTTGCTTGGATGTACCTTGGACTGAACAATCCTATTCAAGACGAAGACTACGGGGTTTAATTAACTCTTTTTAGCAAAGGGTAAATTGTTAGGTACAAAGATCATATGATTTTTCTTCTTTAAGCTTAGACTTGCTTTACGCAAATTCGAAACGTCCTAATTCCATGAGTTTAATTGCGCAGAGATAAGGCAAATCAAGTGTTTAGTGCTTTTGAAAGTTCTAAAATTGTAAATTTTTAAACGGTAAATGATATGCCACGCGTTTGAACTTTGCAGTAATGAATAATAAGTAACTTTTACCGTCGACATAAAATACGGCACTAAGACCCGAAACACCATATGCCGCAGTATTTCATGAAACAAATATCGGTTGGTATTTTACTTTTTTTTGAAATTATGTCTTTCAGATGTTTTGATTAGTCACTATTGATTAACATCTCCATGAAGATAGAATAAAATAACATAAAATACAAGTACGAAACTTTAGCCCTTCATCTCTGCAGTAAAAAAGTGTTGCTCTCCTCATGTTCTGATTAATCATAGAACTGGAACCAAATGCACTTCCAATGGCATAAAAGCAAAATCAAGTGTACCCCAATGAACAAAAACCTTGAAAGCTCACTTGCTAAGCTGCATTTCTATCGGTAACAAAGTTGCTGGCTTAAGTTATCTTAGTTCCTGACACAAAATAAAAAATACAAACGAGAAAGATCTTCAGTATTATTCAATGCATAAACTCAAAGCACAAATGATGAATCACAATAATACATAACCTCTTGTCAAATTAGGAAGAAACAAATTAAGTAATTAACATATACCGGACACTTTAATCTTCGTCATTCAAGCTAAAAGTGGACTATACCTGATTAATTTATAATTAGTTAATAATGTCACAAAATATTTTTTTTCTTTTTTCCCCTTGCATGCCTGTAGGCTGTATCTTTTGGCTGTGTTTGGCGCGCCGGATAAGACCCCCAGATATGATAAAAATAATCATATCCGGCGTTTGGCGACGCACTTAAAGGCCGGATAAGTAGTCCTTCGGACTACTTTATCCCACTGGAGTGGGATAAAATAATACCTAGGGAGGGTGGTATAATATTAGTCCGGGTGAGATTGGATTCAAAAAAAAAAAGGGACCCACCCAATTTTCTTCTTTCCTGCCATGACCACAGCTGCCGGAGGCCTCTTCATGTTCCACCCACCGCCGGCAGCTTCTTCCCCATGCTCTGTCACAACCGTACGTCCACCAGCCTCACAACCTCCGTTCACCGCCGTCTTCACCGCCGATTGCTTTAGATTTCCGCCGTCTTTTCCACGAGTTCCTTCAGATCTCCACCAGTTGTTTCAACTCTCACGGCCTCTCCGTCGTCGCGTTCGCCCACCGTCTCATCCTCCCCCTCAACCCATCTCCTTCGTCCACCGCCATCTTCACCGCCGATTGCTTCATGTCTCTGTCGTCTTTTCCACAGGTTCCCAAATCTCCACCGGTAATCTCATGGCCTCTCCACCGTCGCATCCGTCCACCGCCTCATCCTCCCATTCAACCCATCTCCTCCGGCCACTGCCGTCTTCACTACCGATTGCTTCAGATCTCCACCGGTAGCTTCAGATCTCACGGCCTCTCCGCCATCTTCTTCGTCGCGGTCTCCACCAATTGCCACAGATCATCAGATTTGAAGATTTTTGTGATATATATATACATATATATATATATATATATATATATATATATACATTTTGTAAACTGCTTATCCGACTTATAATCCGGACTTGTTCCAAACATTGGACAAGATTTGTTGCTTGTCTGGCCTTATCCGAGAGTATAGCTTGTCCAGCCTTATCCGCCCTTATCTTGTCCTATCCCGAGTCCTTTTCCGTGTTGCCAAACACAGCCTTTCTGTTGGCCTAATGCCACTCACATAATAGAGCCGTATCGAGTTATGGATATACCCACTACATTAATTTAGTAGGGACTGCATCAGGTCGAATCCCCTTTGGCCTCACCCACCCTCTTCTTTATGTCTAGAATTTGACCAAAAATTTGAAAAACAGCCACCAATGCGTATGCAACATGTTATGATTAATAATACAATGACTAAAAGAGAATGTTTATACGATGTTACTCTGAATATGTTCATCGGATTCTCACTAACAGTCGATTCTATCAGAGTCATCACCGTTAAACCTGGTAACGAGAACTGATTCAATAGCTGTGCTTGCGACTTATTTCTCGATCCAATAGAAGTTCGGAGAGGTGAATAGAGTGTAAAAAAACAGAGATGTATTTAAAATAGGTCTGGATACGCCAAATCTTAAACATGACGGTATTTCAATAGAAGAGAACCGAAGCCCCCTTACGTTGTCATTGCCAACTAAGAGGTGTGAACTTCAATGAATGTTAAAACCTAGAAAACGTGGGACTACTGGATGTCGTTGTTCATACTCCATTCCCAGCTTGATTATAGTCAAACAAGGTTTATTGCCTAATGACGATTGAATTAAGAGATGTCCACTTATTTAAACAAATTGGGTCAATCATGTGCCCTGGCTTTTGTAATTCTGTCCTTGGCGTGCGTGATAAAACTGTCTCAATACCCACTCAATTTGATTCCATGAGACTCATCCTTTTCTTTTTCATGGTGGGATCAAACCCTTCCTTCGTCCTCCAAATTAAACCTTTCCATCCATCCATTCGGTCTTGGTTTTGGTTTTCAATTGTTTTGTAGTAGGCTTTTCGTATTTGTCGCAAAGGTGGTTCGCTTCCTTCCTAAAGCGTAGAATACTCTTTTAGAATCTGGGAAGGAATTATGCATCACGGCCTATTAAGTTCACAGCTCCCACTCGGGGGGTTCAATTGGGTTGTAATTGTTGTACGTGGTTGTATGTCTGCAATAAGTTCTTCTTATCGATGCAATTGTGTTCTCGTATAATTTTTTTTTTTACATCGACAAAAAATAAAAATCTCCAAACTCAAACTGGACAATTGACTACCTCAAACAACTGTCGGACTTGCTGTTACACTGGGTCAACAACTGATCATCTCGACGTCTGGCCTGAGAACTTACAAGGAGACACCATCAAATTAACGGATGATCTATCAGTGATTGTAAGGATCTGAAACTGGTTAAGAAATAGATAGACGACAAAAGTGCAACAAAGGCCAAAGAGAAAATTCGCAAGATCAATACAAGAAGAGTTATAGATTTTACAAAGTTTTGTCGAATACGAAAAAGAGAAAAAAACGTGGTTGGTGGCATCAAATTAAACGTCCCTTTCCGTCCACATTGCTATCTCTAAACAAGTAAAGTTATTGAACTTGGGACAACTTGCCGTCAAGAACGTGGGGCGCAAATAGACAGAGTTTGAATCAAAGGGCGGCTTTCAAGTGTGAGAAAGAATGTCATCCACAATTAGGAAAGAAGAAAAGAAAATTTGAAAGCAAGTGTACGGCACCACGGCCCATTTGTAAGTACACAAATTACTCATAATTTTGGTCAATTAGAAGTTTCTCCAAACCCCCCCCCCCCCCCCCCCCCCACACACACACACACTTGTCACACACCCAAAAAAAACCCCTCCCTTTTAATGCTGTCTAGATGGCAGAATGAATATTATATAATCACAAGCTATTTTAAACCGTTAGATGAAGAAAATTTGATAAGACAGGAGAAGGGGTAAAGGGCTTAGAAAGTTATTATATCATCATATTTAGTCTTTTTTTTTTTAATTTATGAAATCCAAAGCACGCTGTTACATAATATCAGAGGATGTTCCCCTTATCATACCCTAAACTCATGCGGTTCCCTTCTTATAGCTGCAAGTTCGTGGGCAGCCTTATTTGGATCGCGTCTGACATGATGGGAACAGCGCTAATGTAGTCCGTTTTTCTCAATCTCAAAATCTTTTAGAATCAATCCAAATTCAGACTTTGATAAGTTTCAAGTTTTTGTCATTCAAGACGTGTATCACTTCCAACTATTCCCTTGCGGCATAGCTGTGGAGAAGCTTGTTTCCCTTCCCAACAGCAGCCTTTCCACTTCGGCTGTAGCTTCCACTGGTTTTATCGAACTTATATATTTTATATTGGTCTTGCACTAGTCGCCATAACGTCCCCTTCGTCATGTTAAGGTAACGATTCCAGCTCACACCATTTTGGTAGCGTTCCCCTCGAGATTTATACAGAATTAATGTTGACAGGAGCTTTGAGGTGAACACTGGAAGATGTAGAGTAAGAAATATCATCAGAAATGAGGGAGGAGAGGTTCAAAGGTTTTAGATAATCAAGATTAAAACATCCTTCTTCTATTATTCAACTAAAAAAATCATCGTTCTATCTTGTTAAGGAGAGAGCATTATCTTTTCTTCTCATTTCACTCAATATCCGCGGACTTTCTTTACTGTGTAAGCATTACTACTTCAATTTAACGGAGCAAAACTATTAGTTCAAACTATATATTTTCATAATTATTTTGATATTTTCGTACAAATGATATTAAGTAACATCATAATCGACTTATCAAGAAAGAACCTCAAGGTCGTTAATCTCAATCTCTACAAGGACAGACCACACAAAAGTTACAGTTCTAACCACAGCAAAAAGAGAGAGAATGATTCAAGTGTGGTCAATATAATATTATCTTATTTGCAGCTGTTTGAAGACGGCCGGTCATAAAATATCCCAAACCCTAACCGCGTGAATATTTCAGGGGCTGCGAAACTAAGACTCGTATTATTTTTAGTAATGTTTTATTGACTAAAATGAGCACCAATTTGAGGAACCAAAACGTGACATGAACGGGTTGACGAGTAGGGTGGTGCTGGGTTGGTTTGAAAATGAAGCTGTGGGGGTCCAAATTCCAGAAGCTGTTGTCGCAGGGAGAATCTCTGGCACCATACCAAAGACACGCAACCGTGTGATGACTTGACACGACCTCATTAGTTAACTCGAGCAGCGGTCATTGTGGATCCTTCTCATTCTTGGACGTCCCTCTTCTGCCAAAATTAAGTCTAGCCATGGTCTTATAAATGTTTGTGAGATATTTAATAGTCTTATATGGGTTGATCCCGAACTATAATATTAATGTAAAACTTCATAAGCTTAAATCGGTTAATGCTTCTTCAAGTCTTATTTTCTTAAAAGTAAACAATGTAAATTGAATCAAGGTGGTAAATTGACCGCCCCGAAACAAGGGTGCATCTGTTCTCATGTATAACGTATAGAAGCATCTTTGTCAAGGACGGTCTAAATGGAACCTCGAGTAATTATTATAATTGCTAAAGTACAACAATACTGTTAGTAAAATAATTACGAGACGGTGAATTTCTATTTTAATTTGAAAAAATTGCGTAAAATATTCTTGTAGTTTGGGGTCGTTGCAAAAAGACACCTAAGGTTTAAAAAATGTTACAACAGACGATTTCTGCAACGAAACAAAAAATTTGTCCAAAATACCCTTGTATTTAAACCTTAAGATTGTTTGTACACCAGAATTCTTGGCACCACCACATCGCCACGGCGCTACCGCTCGAGCCTGGCCTTCATCGACCACAGGAACAAGCCCGACGTCTCCACCAGCCCCGCACCGGAACATGCCCGATGTCTCCACAGTCCCACACCGACGTCTCCACAGCTCGACGTATCCACAGCACCGCACCGCAATTTGAAACATTGCGATCTAGGTTTTCAACCGCAATCAAGGGGTTTCAATTGCGATCCGGGGTTTCAATCGCGATCCGGGGGCGAGGTGTTGGGCTCGAATCCCTAATTGTAGATCTAGGTTTTTTTTTTTAATTGTCTTGGTTTTGGAAGCTCGAGGCTTGTGGTTTGTGAATCAGCAAACCCTAATTGTAGATCTAGGTTTTAATCGCGCGGCGTTGGGCATGGTGGCAGCACAATTAGCTAGGGTTGATGGCGGGCTTGGTTGCGGCGCAAGTGGCTGGGGTTTATGGCGGGGCTAGCGGTGATTCAAGAGGTTAGGGGTGATGACAGGGATGGCGACGCGGAGTTTGCGATGGGTGGAAGCAACCGATGGTGGCGTCGCACAAAATGGGCGGTGGTGGTTGTGGATGGGGCTGGGTGAGGATGGCGGCTAAGGTTTTGGTTGGGGGCTAGGTTTAGGGCTTGCTTGGATTGAAGAAGAAGATGGGACTTGGGTGGGAGAGAAAAAAAAAAAGGAGGGTAATTTTGTCTTTTTAATATATTAAAATATATTAAACGCGTTTTTGAGGAAAGTGAATATGACGCTCCGTTAATTTGGACGATTTTTCTAACGGTCGCAACAAAATGAACACCATAGGTGTCTTTTTATAATTTTTGTAACGGGAGGGGTCTTTTTGCAACGATCCTAAATCACAGGGATATTTTACGCAATTTTTTCTTTTAATTTTAATGTACCTTAACTTTTCAAAAAGTTCATCACATATAATACTGGTAGAGGTGTTTCTTTGTTTCCTCCAAAGGTCATCAATTTGTTTGTGGTTTGCTATCAACACGAAACTTATTGGTAATTGACCACGTACCTTCCTTCAACTCAAAGGATATATATATATATATATATATATATATATATATATATATATATATATATATATATATATATATATATATATATATATATATATATATATGTCCATTTTTCTTCTTAGACTCTTTGGGATTCTGGGCTTACATTTCTGAATTATGGCAGGCCACGTCATAGTGATACTGTTATTGACCTTTTCTTTTTAACCTCAAAGAGGCAAAGTACATTTTCTCATTATTTTTTACTGGAAATTGAACATTTTTCTCTTTTTACCATGTTGCCGTGGTTATCCTTATTTTTGCTCAGGTTGCTACCACAGCTTTGCACCCCTTCAAAACAACTAATCAGCCGTTTGCACTACTTGGATTTGCCTAGAAAGCGTTCCGTTCCTTTCTAATGGTCTTACATTCGCCTTGGATATGAATCTGATCTAATAATTTAAGTGAGAAAAAAATTTGTCACCAAAAGTATTTTGGCACTGTTGTCAAAATTTATAGTGACAATTGTTTGTGCTAGAATATATTAAACGATATTTTTCTATTACAGTACGTGTGTTGTACAGTACAGAGAATCATAGTTCTGGACCCTGACCAGGAAGATAAAGTTGATCGAATATGCAGAAGGAAACGACTTTACCCATGAAAGAAACTTGTCATGGCAAATGTTGCGCATCATAACATTCTCATAGGGCCAAGAAGATGACCATTTTTTGCATTAGCCATTCTTTCTCTTTGAATCTCCCAAACCAATGTAGCATCTCTAAAAGCAATATTCAAACAAATGGCTTTTTCATCCATTATGAGGTGCTGTTTCTCCTTAGAGGACCTTCATTCCTTTTCTCTTTTTATAAAGTTCATTTGCTGGTCCTCTCTTCAAATTCGAAATCCTCAACAAGGCCCATACCTTACATATGCCGACTCGCCATTTGAGTCGATGTGAGACCACTGACCATCAGCACAAGGCCAATAGGAGCGGAGCACAAGGCCATTAAATATTGTTGAAAGAAAGGAAGTGGACATCTCAGCAGAACAAAGGGTCAAATTTGGAGGCATAAGATTGATGGCTAACTGATAATATCTTTGAATAATTAGTAGTAGTAGCCTAGTAGGGAAGGATGATATAGATAGCAGTTGCCTTGTTACATCAACTTCGTTTAGAGGAAGCAACAAAAGTAAAACTTGGAGTGCTTGGTCATGCCTAAATTCAGTAAATGACTAGTACTTGTCAACGAAAATATAAAGCGATGTGGCGACCAGCAAATCCACTAATTAATATAGCTACTAGTAAAAGGACACCCCCAATGCAATGTCTAACCAAATGAAGGGCTTAAAACTGCACGTCTGCAGCAAAATTATGTGTGATAATTGAAGCTAGTTCTACTGTAAGGACTATAGATTGATCAATTTGGAAGGCCAATGAAATGATCTAACCATCAGTGTGATCTTCAAGATGATACTGCATTCCAATATAAGGTAGGCAAATGAAATTTAAAATCTGAATATTTGTCAAATTTCCAGTAATGGGACGAAGATATAATCTCTAACACAAGCAATCGTTCAAAAATTGGAAAAGGAGGCCATAATAAAGCAAACATCAAGATCACCCCCCACCCCCCATAAGTGTCAAAAGTAATTAACTACCATCCCACCTAGGAAAAGGAAAATCCAAACAACGAGAAGGCAGCTCATTTTCTGTGTATATGGAAGCATTATCTGAGAAGTGATCTTGTCAAGTGTTCACGTGCTGTAGCCAGAGCTTGAGTTATAGTCTGCAGATATTGAAAGACATATTGAGGTTAGAATAATAGTTTACACCAAGTAAAACCCGTGATTTTCTTTTCTCTTTCTTATTATTGGAGGCAGGAAGGGGGGCGGTGGTGGGGGGTGATATGCGGAGCAAATAGTGCTAAAATAAATGCGCTCTTAAATAAATATCTGAAAAGGTTTGTATCTGTAAGACTATCCTCCCAAGTTTACTAGTCATAGTTGGTAAGTGCCTTTAATTTGCCTAAACCAAGGAAGAAACAACACAATAAGGATACCAAATTCATAATATTTCTGGGTTATCTTGAAAGTAAGCTAGGAAGTCAGTTTTGTTACCTGCTCAGACAAGGGTGCCCCATCATCCATGCTATGGGTGGCCACTTTCCCAGCAATAATATTGCCATCTGTTTCAAGAATCATCCTGCAGATATATGATAAAAATGAGCAACGGCAAGAGCAGGTGAGCTTGAGCTGAAGCATACTGGAATACAAATCCTCTATGGACAAGAAAACCTGGCATTTCATGGTGCAAATATTTCTCACCGACTGGAAGTAAGAATCAACTAAAGCAAAAGATGGCCTATGAGGTTAAAGGATCACTCATGCGGATGCCAAATTAAGATGAGTTGTAAAGAAGCTTATTTTCTTCCGGAAAATTTTTGGCTGAATACAAGCGAAGTTACATAGTACAGTCTAAGGCCCTACATGATTTAGCACCCTTGTCTACCTTATAAGGGTTGTAGTTCCACTTTTACTTTTTAATCTTAAGTACGTAGTTGTAACCCCACCCCCCTTTTAAAAGAATCAACCTCTGCAGTTGGAAATCCCTTTCGGTAAGATGAAATCTCTGACCATAAGTGATAAAAAGACAACCAAGTAACCAAAATATATCTTGGATAAAAAATCCTAAAGTAAGCTCAACCCGAGCTAGGTATTTCTAATGTTCTACGAGAACACTGACGCGTCTTGTAACTAGGACAATCTTCTCTAAGTCTTTGTGTGCAAATAGAACCACAACGAGGTTGATTGAAATAATCAAGTAATAGGCTATCCTTGGCTGACATAGGAGACTTCTACAATCCTCAATAGGAATTCTTTCAGGGGGAGGTTGACATATGCTGAATGTATGAATTTAATCCCTTCTATGTCACTGGTTAACTGTAATGTACCATTGTATTCTTGCAAAATTCCCAAGTTATCCGCGTTTATATTCATGTGCAATCATTTTATCCATGGTCTTTGTGAGTACCTCAGAGCATATTAAGTTGTGTTCTTTAATCTTTGGTACATCAAATGGGCATCCTTTCTACACTTTAGCATCTCCATGCACTCCAGCAGGAAAATCTATTTAGTACAGAGAGAAACTTGGTTTCAAGCACATTGTAAAGTCTAGCAAACCCGACCCAGATTATATCTAATCATGACAAGGTCAAACGACATCTTTGGTATGTCTAAACATTTTCTACATCAGTGATATTTGGATAATTTTGAAGTAAGAGTAGCATATAATACACATGATTTTCTGTCAGACTTTCAAGACTTTTTGTTGGTGACATTTGATGGACACAAATGCAAGTTGCAATAATCAAATGACATGCAATGAACCAATGAAACAAAAAACAGGAAAAAGCAAGAAAAATGGTGGTGGATTGATAATCTAGCAAATTAGAAGAACAATAACGAAAAGAATAAAAGGCCAGATGTCAAGATATATTTGCCTACCCTCCATCAACAATCTCGTCAAGACATAAGAGGATCAGATCTAAGTTCTCAAGTGCCTCCCTTTGGTCAACATTGTTCCTACAATAAGGACATGCTAATTTATTTAGACCACAAAAGAGCACGTACAGAGAATCATCACACTTTAAGTTAAAAGGCAATGTTATGGTTCTGACAAACAACCTGAGGAGAAGTGTAATGGCATCAAAGAATCCCTGAAGGACTGTAGCTAGAATTAATTCATTTTCATCATCACCTCCAGTCACAAAAAAGTGCAAATCTTGAACGAACTTGTAGATCACAATGTTGTTCTCAAACATTGCAATTTCCGCTGCAAAGCAACACAAAAGTTGAGACATAAAAAGAGGCCACCTCTTCACCAAAAACACAAGGAATTCTCGTTACATAGCACTCATATCCCATACACGACCTAAGGAATACCCTCTTTCCTGTTGTGCAAAATATGTTCCTCATAGTCCGTAACTTGTCAAACTAGAAAAACAAAATTTGCACAAAATAAGTCCAGTAAAGTAGTTTTAAACTAAAACTCATCATAATCAACAATTGTAAACACAGTAGTTTGATGTCTACTGAATGAAAAAAACAGAAGAAGTAATAAAGATCAAAGAAAGTGCCGTACCTTCGGTCCTAGCATTTGTCTTTTGAGTTTTAGTGAAGACAGACTTTTCGAAGGCCAACTTAGAGCTGTTTGTTGGCCAATCATCTGAATAGTACTTAACCGCTACACGCTTCCCTTCAGAGTCCAAAAGGAGGATGTTCTTTATAGTAGGGCATGCCTCCTACAGAACCCAATCACAACCACATTATGATCAACAAATGGTCAAGCTCACACAATTCTGCCATAGACCAAAACCTAATGTATCCTCTGTTTCATTGGAATTTTCAGCCTTGACTTTTTGGAGAATCCTTGACAGATTTAGTACATGTACATATGACTCCACTCATATAAGACTCCACTCATTCTTTTCACCGTAGCTAAACCCGCAAATGATACTTATTTACCGTATGATAGTTATTTGAGTTCAACTCGATGTTTGCACGTATTAAAATCAATCCTAGGGCAGTACAAAAACATTCAACAACCACTATCACATCAGAATCACATAAGAAAATGCACACAAACAGAAGCGGTCATTTTTGTGTGCTTCTTTTCAGATTCACAAATGCACGCCCATCTTCCTTCGTCTTTGCGTGTGCAGATCACAATGAGCTCCAATCGACAAACATGCTTAGCATTTGCTAAGTAAAACGTCGATAAATGTAAGAAACAAGGATGATTTTGTTGAGAAATGACGGATCTAGGATAGAAATCTAGGAATTTTACAGATCGCAAGCAATTCATTATTAGATCTCGTAAAAAATGGCAGATCAAATACGAACATGAGATCGTAAGAATGCAAAGTGAAGCGAATTGCAAAGATTCAGGAGATACACTTACCCGGTAGAATGCCATTGTTGAAAATCGATTGACAGAGTAGGCGGTTAATAAGCAGATTCGCAGAAGTTAACGACTTTTCGCTTTGAATGGGAAGTTTCAGTACTTGTCGGTAGATGTAAAATTGGCCTAAACAGTGTTGGGCAATGACAATTCTTGAAGAGGCCCAAACTTCGTTCATATGAAAAGCCCATTTGTAGCATACACTTCGTGGCTAATTGATCACGCTAAAAATTTGCCGCTAAATTTTTTTAGAAATCGTCACGGATTACATTTAACAACTGTTACTCGTTGTTATGCTCAAGATTATAATTAGAGGGCTACGACTCGGGTTGCAACCATAATCTATCCTAATTTGCCTGAACAACTCGGTCCAAAATCTAAGTCTCTCTTATTGAATACAATGTATTAAGCTATCACAGTTTTCTATCTTGAAGTACTAAACATCTAGTTTTCCTTTATTAGTATCACTTAATTCATTGGTTTAATTTCGAATAAGAAAAAGTACTTCATTGATACCTAAGAAAAAGTTAGCTTTATTGTTAAATGAGTTTTGACTTTTGTTGAAGCAATTTTTACTTTTGAAACCCAGCATCCAAAAAAAAAAAAAAACACAAATGCCAACTAACACTTTCAATTCGCTTCCCTTCAAACCTCATGTTCCAAACCTATTATGGTCGCACCCAAAGGCCCACTGAGGGTCTCATTCTGCACGACACATTCGCACAAGTAACATGCAATATTCAACGCTTCCAAACGGTCAAAACGTGCACGCTTAAGTCACGAGCACTTCTCACTTTTTTACATGACTTCGTCACCAAGAAACTCATCATTGCGCGACGACTCATCACGCTCTGACCGTCACACATCGCCCATCGCTTGTTGGTGCACCTTGGCGCTTCGGCCTTCCCCTTGGGGTTGGCCTCGGCATCCCCCAAGGGTTGGCCTTCGCTTTCCCCCAAAGGGTTGGCCTTTGACTTCCATACTTAGCATTTTCACTACTCTTCAAGGGACCGGACAACACTCCACGACCCCTGTTGCCCAGACGTCACTCCGCGACCCCCATCACCCATCAAACTTCTCACTTTCACTCTAGAATTCTAGAGAGAGAAACACACCGGACCTTGACTTTGGACCTAAGCATCCGACTATGACTGTCGTCGTGTATTCACCTTGCATCATCGCCCTCGCAGCACTGCCACCCTCAGGCTCTGTTTGGGAAGCCATTGGTCTCTACCCTTACTCCACCCTTGTTGTGTCCTACATCAGCGCATCTGACTCGGACTGCATTCCTTGTGGCACCTCCACGTCGACTGCGAACTCACTTTCCTTGACATCTCCCTTTTTTCTTTTATTGGGTTATAGTATAAGATATCGAGTTTACTGTTGATTTGTGCGTGAGTCGGCCGGTTTAGTGATGTCCTCTGATTGTATTGGCTTGTTATAATCATATTATGTCATGACTTTGTTGTTATTTTCATGTTGAAAAATGTAAAGCCAAAAAGACGGACCAACAAAAATCTTGTAACTCTTTACTTTATCAATACTATTATCTCATTTTAAAATAAACAAAAAAATATCATTTAGAAGTTGACTCACATGATGGCTTCATAACAAATTTTGCTTCCCGCCGCAAAAGGACCCAAAGTGATCTTCATCTAGTATTTTGTGATTCCGTGATTCTTTTGAGTTATGAAAGATTGGTCTTTATTTGGTGTACGCAAACTGTCGTAATTCGACCAAATAAAAATATATTCTAAACAACATGAAAATGCTGGAAAACTACTCAGCATTAAAAACAAATTAAAGTAAGAAAAAATCTTCCCCAAAAAGAAAAAAGAACATTGATCAAATGGTGAACGTAATTAACCCCAATGTTCATTAATGTAAATTGTTAATAGCATTTTGTTTTCTCTACACACCAGTTAAGCTACCTAGCTAGTAACTGTACATATAAGAGATATCCTGAAGCAGTTCTTGTGAAGTTTATAGTCATGGAGAGTAGAAGGTAGGGCCACACTTGCATTTCCAATTCTCAGGCTCATAATTTGCATACTGGACGCCCACGCGGCCGGCGGTGGTGGGCACTTGGGTGGCCTCACATGGCATACATCCATAACACTTGTGCTCACAGCTTGGTGGACTTGATCCTATTTTATTCACCCCTTTGTATGCTTCTGCTGCTTCTTCCTTCACTTCAGCCACCTCTGTCATGATTTCATTACCCTTCAAGAGATTGTTGCAAAGTTAGTTTCTTTGGCTAGATTAATCAAAGAATCAGTACACACACATGGCCACACAGACGCACACGCAGACAGACAGAGAGAGAGAGAGAAACCTCTTTTGAGCTGATCAAATTGGACTGCGGAGACTGGGGACTCTGGTCTGTGCCTGATCAAGGAGGTGAAGTTAGTAGGGGGTTTTCAGGATTCTCTGTAGTGGAGAAAGGGGAAAGGAAAGGGCTGAAGGGAAGAAGGTTAAAGAGTTACTAACCTTCTTGATGAACAGCAGGAACGTCATGATATGGTGCAAAAGGCCTGCTTGATACAGTTATACAAACCCAAGTCACTAATTGAAAGATCATGAGAGAACAGAACAAGAATGTTAAACCCTTCATTTTCTTCTAGACAAACTACAACGGTGATTGTGATTATGATGATGGCAATCTGTTTGTGTGCGTGAATGTGTGTTTGTCTTTGTGTAGGAGAGAGCGCAGTTGCCACTCATGATTGCTGGGGTATAAGAAAGGGGGGTAAGGAAAAGCCTACAAAACAAAATTCCAGTTCCCGAAAAAACAAGGAGCTGAGCCTCCAGAATTTAATTGGATCTTTGCTTCACAAACAAGTGATTCTGCTTCCTTGTGAAAAGGTACCTATGCATTCAATTCTCTTGATTTTTCTCGTATGACAACTCAAACCCGAATAACCCCATATGATTAATCTGTTTTCTCTGTCCCTGAAGCTCTCGTCTTTCGTTACTTACTGAGCCACTCTTTGAGTCTTAAGGAAGCAAGGCATCTGAGATGAGGTGCTTCTTGAGCCCAAAAAAACAGGCCTCTTTTCGGGTCTGGAAAACCTGTACCACCAGCTGTAAATGACTGGGGTATTGAAGAACTCCTGGCTGCCTAGACTGCAGAGCCAACTTTTTCTCTGGCACTTTACAATCCAGAAAGTGAAGGAAAGGAAAATGCAGTGGCAAATCCATTTGCATAGTTTCAATTGCATTATCCAACTCCGTATCAATGTCTGAACTCTGAATGTGTTCAGTTACCAAAGAGTTAATGAGTTAGTTAACCAGATAAAGGAGGTACCAGAGTCAACTCCCATTCACTAATTTGGGCACACTGATACCTTCATTCTTGGCTAGCTATTCATCTCGATTACCTTTTTGCTGCTATGATTTCTCCTTATGATATGCATGTACTCTCGTAATTGGGTGGTCTTGCTCATCATTATCTTGGAACAAGTGAAGGTTCATTATCTCAAAGAAGATATGGAGGGTTTTACGTTTGTTATATCTCAAAAACCAAATCCAACAGTTGCACCAGCAACATTCAAATGTTTAGTCATTTCTACGGGAGCAATAAAGTAACCCATCTCAGTCATTACCTTGACAAAATGTTTAGTTCTTTCCAGGAGAAATTAGACAATGATTTACCTACCGAAAGCGGTGAATTAAGCATATGGGTATATTGAATTTTTATCTTAATTAATACATATTTAAAACTTAATTACCAATATACTCTATTTTGAAACTTATTTACCCTTATACCACACTTTTAGAAATAGCTGTTTGAAACCATGATTTCAAAGAAAAAATCGCTGTTTGAAACCACGATTTCAAAAAAGAAATCGATGTTTTATTTTGTTCTAAAGTAGAAATTGCTGTTTGATTTCTACCTTAAAATCGTGATTTCAGACAACATTTTTTAAAAATATAGTATGCGAGTAAATAAATTTTAAAAAGAAGTAAATTGATAATTACATTTTAAAAATATATTAATTAGAGAAAAAAGCTAGCGTACGTTTGAGACCAATGAGAATTAATTATTATGCACTATCTAATCTCTCTCCATGGTCTCTCTCTGTGGGGTAGGCTGTGAAGCCAAACCTTGCAAGAAACCTCAGACAAAAGTAAGATCTGATTGCACCTTTCAATGCTCTCTCTCTTCAACTAGCTGTTGTTGCTAGTTAGGTAGTAGGGTGGTAGGCACTTGTTTACAGTTAAATAGGCCAAATTGGTATTGTGTGCCGGATAAATTTGTACTAGAAAAGTAGGAAATTGGTGGGTTACAAAGTTGTGACCATATAACAGGATGGATTTGGTACAATAATACTTCGACTAGTGCAACAAACAATAGTAGAGAGGCACCTTATACGTCTTTCAGTGAGCTGATTGTCTATTCAATATCATCATAAGTTCCTCATTGTGCATTATCTGAGTTCTGGGTGATTTGATCACTTACTATTGAATTGTACTACTACACTCACTGTGCAAGGCTGACAACGTCTTTTTGGTGATTGGTTATAGAATTTTTTTTTTATTTTTTTGGAACAAAAAATGACAGGATTTTAAAGTTATAATCCAACCGGTAAGAAGTATTGCGTATCAGGAACTTACAAGGCCGCCACATATACCTGAACCCTTGATTCTCGCACCTATGTCGGGGCCAAAGTGCACGAAGAACTCATGTGCACATGCAAGAGAGAAGGACATATGTTTGCTTCCAACAAGATACGATAAACAGGAGACTCAAAGTAAAGTGATACGTCTAAATTGAAAATAATTAAACCAACTCCTTATTGATATAGACGTATATTGCCTTAAAACACCACCTTGTCCACGCAAAACTAGCCTAGAGTTGTTAGGGCTGTTTGGTTGAGTTTATAGGCTTTTGTTTCTCTTAATCATGATGAAATCATCACAGGCATATTTGTCCATTTTCCTCAGGGAAATAAACTTGTCAGCTTGCCACCAATTATCTTGCCCAAATAAAGTAGTGTTGTATTATTGAAATTGGTCTGTTCGGCAAATTGCGACCAGCAGCTGGGATAGCTCAGTTGGTTAGAGCGTGTGGCTGTTAACCACAAGGTCGAAGGTTCAAGCCCTTCCTCTAGCGTTTTCCTTAATCCTGGCTACCTATTATCATCACACATTCAATTTATTTTAATCTTTTCTGGTTCCTTTTTTCTGGATTTCGGGGTATAGCATCGATGCTGCCCCCATATAACAATAGAAAATAGGTTCAAATCAAGATCGATACAAATCCCATCATTTCAATCCGCAAGCACTCATATCCTTAGTATAGCACTAAAAGCCATTCGGATGACATATAATATTTAAATTTTTTGCGCCATGCCCTCGAAAGCAAGTTAAACAGCGTTGCGTTGTGCTAACCCTCATTCACCCTCACATCCACCAAAAGCACGCACACGTTTTCGCTCACATTTACGCCAAACCAACTGCAGGAGACGCAACAAATACTTGACATAATTAAACGGACAAAAGGCTTCTCAAAGTCTCTATTTTTTAGACCATCCCTATCGAAATTCATCTCAGCCCTTCAGGGAACTTTGAACCTTTGCCACAAACCATTACAGAACTCAAAGAAAGCCAATTGGTAATAAAGCAATATTAGGGGAGAAGGGTGGAGGATTCAGATCTCACCAGATGCAGCATAATGGACTTAAAAAGCCTCCAATCTACCTTAAATCCCAGCATACTCCAGTGCTGCTTTACTAGGCAACGATGGTTCCATCGAATTCATGGACTACGATAAAGGATTAGCTAACAACAGATATACATAACGCCAATAAGATGCAACACAAATAAAACTTCAAAATGTACTGGCTTAGCAGTAATCTGGTCTGCCAAAGTTAGCCTGATCTACTACAGGTTCCCTGCATAGCATTGATATTTGTTAAACAACATAAGACTTCTCCAGCAAGAACTACAGATACATGTAGCATCCTGGAAAGCTATGAACATATTTACTTCACTCTCCCCCGCTCTTTGAAAACACAGTTGGAAAAACAAAATGCCATTACCATACCAACCGTCCTCACATTCACAATCGCTACATGGTTCAAGTACAACAGATATCATAGCGGTAAAAGAATCATTCGACATATATAGAACAAATTTGCCGTGAAAATTTGGGCAGGAAGTTTGGTTACTTCTTAGGGTGAATTGCTTCCACGACGGCTTCAATCTCTTCTTTCACCCTTTCAAAAAAGTTTGGTCCTTTGACTTCATCCACCGGGGTGTTTTCATCAATGTCATCACTCGTACCATGCGTCTCCTTGTGATGGTGTGGTGACTTTTGCGTGTGAATCACTGCCTCAGTCTCTTCCTTAGCTCTTTCGGTCAAATTCGGTGCCTTCACATCTTTCTCTTCAATGTTTAAGGAGGCATGAGAAAAAGAAAAAAAAAATAGCAAGAAAAACATGCACATTAAACTAGGGCACCGTATCAATATCCTTGTTCAACTAGTCTTGCTTGCTTTCTGTCACTAACTTTTGCTCACAAAATAAGCAAAACAGAATTTCCTCCCAAAATCTTCCCCATGTGAAAAACAAGCGCAAAATTACACCTGCTAAGCATAAACTGTAGTCGGGCTTGGGGGTTTCAATGAATTGTCAATTATATCTTCGGTAGTATCGGCAACAACCAGAATGAAGGCAAAATATAAGGGAAACCCCCAAACATGCAGAGCAAAATCTATCCAACAAGCTTGCTGGATGTTTACAGAAGAGTGCAGTTCGATCACACAATTAAGTTTGTTTGAACAAAACCAAGCAAATTTGATGCAGAGTCTCAAGTGCCCATTATAGAACTAACAGTTCCGAAAGTAGTACTCAGCCAATTAATCGTATTCCAAGACCTAAAAACTGGCTTCCTGACCATTCAATCGATCGGATAAAGCAAAATTTTGATTACATACTTGCAGGAGGAACAACAAAAGGCGACCAATCAAAATCAGGAGAAAAGCAGGTCAAGATTTAGGGAGACCGATTCAATTGATTCTGAAAGGATTGCGGGCATCTTCGAGTAAATGACAAGAGGAGATAGTACCTGAATTCGAAATCCTCCCACCAGATCTCGCTTCTGCCATCAGCACTTCTTACTTAGTTCTTCCTTGTTAAAATTATGTTCTTTCTTTTTCTCGTTTTCGTTCTTTTATATTTTTTTCCAGAGAGGAAGCCTATTGCCGGTTAGGGCTGTATACGAACCGAGTTCGAGCCGAACATGGGCGTGTTCGAGCTCGGTTCGTGTAAGACTTGGTATGTTCGAACTCGGCTCGAGTTCGTTAAGGGGTCAGAAAAAATTGTTCGAACTCGGCTCGAGTTCGTATCCTTCAAACTCGGGCTCGGCTCGCTCAACTCGTTTAATTAAATGAGCCAAACTCAAGCTTCAAAGCTTGACTCGGGTTCTTGCACGAAATCAGATGAAAACCCTAATTTTCTCAGATCTGTCAATCCCTCAATCCCTAATTTTTTTAGATCCCACAATCCCTCAAGCAACTACTTCATTGCAAAGGATAGACATACCTCAGAAAATGGAAGAAACTCCAAAAATCAGCAAAATCGCACCATTGATGAAGCTATACAGCGCACGACGGCCATCGATGAAGCTCAACAGCGCACGAATCTGAGCCATCTGCTTTCGCATACCCCAAATATCATCATACCTGATTTGGTTTGTGGGCTTGTGGCCAGTCTTGAGAAGGCGCATTACGGCCGGTTGTGTTACCGAAAAGAGAGGACTTGGCTTTGTAACGAGAGCTAAGGTGGTCTGGCGTGGTGTCGCCAGTGGTGTGGGCGGCGATGTGGTCGGTGGTGTCGTTGGTGGTGTGGGCGGCAGTGTGGCCGGTGGTGTGCCAGTGTGATGAAAAAGGCTCTGAGAGTCTGAGAGAAGGAAAAGAAATGAGAGAGAGAGGATAAGAAGATTTAGATATTTTAGGGGATATATTATATATTTAATAGGTAAATGAACCGATGTTCGTTTATAAGGCTCGGCTCGTGTTTGGCTCGTTAAGTAAACGAGCCCTCTCGTTCACGAACATTAATAAACAAACACTATCATGTTCAAACTCGGCTCGTTTAATAAACGAACTCTAAAATTGTGTTCGTGTTCGGTTCACTTATTATATGAACGAACATGAACGAGTTCCAAAGGAACGAACAGCGAGCTGTTCGTGAACAACTCTGTTCATTTACAGCCCTACTGCCAGTACAGTTTTATTTTTCTACAAAGCATAAGTTTTTTTATTTTTAGAAAAACTTTCAAAATGAAAACGTGCAATTCATACATGCTCAGAATCTAAATACATCCGTAACACTCTCAATTATCGATTCATGGAGACCCGATTCTTGACTTTTTTTATTCGACAAATACTATAATACTTCAAAATTTTCGTTTTTATGTGAAATTAATATTTTTAAATAAATAAGTTTGTAATTTTTTGATTAAAACTAAGAAAAATGATTTTAGATTGTTTCTGAAAATTTTAGTCCAATGAAAGTGGTTTCATTCGAATCAAAAATTATTTGATATTAAAGTTTTTAGAGTCTGAAGGATTCGGTCGAAGGAAAATGGTTTTGCTTCGTATGAAAGTAGTTTCATTTGAATAAAAAATATTTGATATTAAACTTTTTGGGCTTTGAAAGATTCGATTGAAGGAAAATGGTTTTGCTTCGAATGAAAATGGGCTTGCTTCGAACGAAAAGTATTTAAATCGTGAAAAATGTGTTTCTGATGTTTTTATTCTAATAAAAACTTGTTTCAGTCGAATGCCAAATTTATTTTTTTTGAAATTTTCATTAGAATTAAAATAGTTTTCATTTGAATTAAAAGTTTTAATTCGAAAGAAAACTCATTTTCGGTCGAATTAAAAAAATTTTGAACCATTTTCACCTCTGTCGGATTCGGTCAAATGAATTTTTTTTTCAATCGACTTAAAGTTGGTTTTGTTCCATATAAATAATTTCTGATTTTCCTTTCGAAACTTTTTGTTTCTCTGCCTACTTCCCTTTACAAGAGAGAGAGAGAGAGAGAAGAGGAGGAGGCTTTGAAGCTCTTGATTTTTAAGGAGGAGCTTAAGGATTTGTATTCTCAAAAGTTTGGCTAAGATAAGGTTTTAATTTCAAAATTCAAATCAGCGATTGACCAATCGTTCATGTAAGTTTTTAGTTTCTTTTTAAAATCCGAATTTCTTCGAAGTGATTATTCTTCTCCTTTTTGCTTTAAACTTTGTTATAAATAAGTTGTTCTCAATGCTACGACTTGTGAAATTCAATTTCCGTCGAATTCGTTTGATCTTAGAATTTGCGATGTTGATATCGTTCGTTTTAGATTGTCATTATTTTTGGTAAATTCCGTGTATTGTTTGACATGTCCGATATTTGATTGTGTGTTAAATTAGATTCTTTATTTTGATAACTTTATGAGCCATGTCACAGTGTATGTGACTTATTTCTGACTTACCCACCTGAAATGAAACGTGAGCTAACTTTGGCGAGTTGAATTAGAGATCGCGATCTTACTTTCTGAACCGGCCTCATATGTAAGTGATGACGTATGTGACCACTTTCTGAATGACTCCCTATTATCTGTCTCTATATTTAGATATTTGTCATTCGAAATTTGGTTTCATTATCCGTTCCGTTGAGACCCTTTATGCTTCCCAAATTTCATTTTCCAGATATTTTTTTCTTCCGTTTGATTGGTCCTTTGAGCGATCTTACTAGGTATTTGGTTCATTTCCTTATTGTTTCTCCTTTCAGATGATCAGTAGGTGGGAGTTTAGGATCGAATGGCTAGCTGAGTGATCAAGAGTTAACTGCCTTTGTTTCAGAGTTAGTACTGATATTTTGAGTGTAATGATTGAGATAAATTGTTATTATTTAAGTTTTATTTTGAAAAACTCTGTGTCGGGATACTTAAATTGTACAAAGACTTGGGGCCACTGTATTAGATATTGATGTATTTTTGAAAATTATTAGTCTATCCTCTAATTTATCATTTTGGAGTCTTTTTATAATTATAGGGTTTTATCTAATCTCTCTGTATTCAGCATTACCGTTCCGAAAATCAATCTGAGGGGTTACAAATACACTCTTTTGAATCATCGAACTCTTACACTCTAGTGTCCTCCGTTAAATTCGCAATTAAAAATCGGATGTAAAACATCATGTGCCACTTCTTTGCAATTTTAGGATAAAAATGTCAATTGACCTTTGCAGATTAACGACATGTCTTATCACTTTCATCCTTGTATTGTTTAAAGTAAACATTTACCATAACTCATAACCATTGTCATAACACCTTTAAATGCTCTAGATTACGCAAATACATTAACGATGCCACCACCACCATTTATATATGAGTGTGTATCTATCTGTGCAATTGTGAAGTATGCCTAAAAATAATCAATTTTCTTTTTTATTTTTAATTCTCCAATCTTGCTCTCCATTTTTTTCTGATTTCTTTTAAATACAAAAGTGAAAAACTCTCCAATATTTCTTCCACACTCGACCAAAACATCCTAGTTTCTCTCAAGTTTCTCATCAACATTAGCAAAGTTACTGAAAAGAACTTGATTTTAACCCTTCTTCACCAATATTGTTGTCATTGTCATTGCTAAAGTGCAAGAATTGTCATGCGTTCCTGCAGAACTATCCGGCCCGATGTTGGGATCTTAGGAATCGCGACCTTGATAGCTATTGGGAGTTGGAGGGTTAATGATATACGCGGGATGCTCAGGATGATGGATCTTTCAGGTGGTGGCAGTGAGGTAGAGGTCATGACTGAGGCTTAGGATGTGATGTCCTGATGAAGTGTTGGACGATGAATCTCGATCGGGAGTGTCTGTAATGGATTTAGTTTACTTGAGGGACAAAATGTACTTTAACCAACAACCCACACTAATGGTGTGTTTGATAGCGTAATTAAGTACTTAAAATTTAATATTTTTAATAATTTTCAATTAAGTACGTTTGATAACTCTAAACCTTATATCACTTAAAAATTAATTCTTACAAAAAATAGACTAAAATTGTAAGTCAGGGTGAACTTACTTAATACTGATCACTTAATTCTAAGTGAGATGGTTAAAAATTATTTTACATATTTTACATAAAAAATAATAATCATCACGATGTCGCGTCAATTAATTTGCTGGCAACACCGCCTCCACCACAATACAACCACTATCACAACCATAATTTTCTTTTGCTACCACCACCACAATTATCACAACCTAGCTACAATCACCACCACCACAAGGACACCTCCACCATACTGTTGTTGTTATCACTGCATCAATTTATGTTAAAATCATTTAAAAATCCACCACATTGCAGTCACTGCCAGGACGGCCATGTTGCCATCTATCGCTATCATCACAATTACCAACACCACGCCTTCACAGACCATTATCATCACCATTGACATCTTTTGCCGACGTTGCCACCACCACCACTACTATTCTATCGTCATTGTCACCACCACCACCAACGATTTTATCAAACAGTAATAAAAGTTATAAGGTACATAAACAAATGCATAATTTTGATAAAATAGATAAATTTATAAATAAATAATTTTCAGACATCTGCTTTCGGTTTATCAAACAGGTTAACTTATTTTTCAATAAAAATTCAGTCGTTTAAAGTTTTCAGTTTTACGAATTCAGTACTTAACTTTTTCAGCACTTAAATTTTAGTTTTATCAAACAGCCCTAAGTCGTCTTAGGATTAACTGGGCATGATCTAAATATTAACAGGGGTGATTGCCACAAATCGATAATCGAAGAGATGTTGCTGTATTCTATTCAATATATAGTTTGAGATACTTTCAAACGCGGTGATAAGTACTAATTAACGGTCAACAATGTGTTGATATGGGCTTGTACTCTTTATTTGCTGTTAATGCGGTTCTAATAATCCATTATCAAAAGATAATTAGCAGTCAACCGTTTGTACTTAGTAATCAACAACGTTCCAATTAGTAATTTTACCTTTCTCTTCGATGATATGACCACAAAAGTAGGAAAAATAAAGGACATAAAGGACATCTTTAATCCTAAAAAAGAAGTAGGAAAATGAATTCTGTTCAAGAATGGATGAAGGGTTAACTTAGGCTCCGTTTGACAACACTTTCAGTTTTAATTTTCTGTTTTCAAAAAAACTAAAACCAAAACCAGTTTAATATTTTTTTTAACAAAAACAAGTGGGTGTTTGATAACCTATTTTTTATTTTGAGTTTTTTTTGGGTGTTTGATTACACAGTTTTTATTTTGAATTTTTTTTGTGGTGGTTTGAGGTGGCGGTGGTCGACGGCGGTGGTCGCAGGCCTACGGTGGCCGCCGGCCTGCGGTGGCTGGCGGTGGTGAGAGGAGGGTGGTAGTGGTGGTCTCAAAATAAAAATTAAAACTGAAAACCAAAACTCATTTTTAGAGTTTTCAAAACAACCTTGATTTTTTAAACTGAAGGGAAAAAAATTGTGCACTAAACGTGTAATATCTTAAAAATTTTCTTTTTCTTTGTGCGAAATTTTTATTTTTAGTAAATAAGCTTGTGGTCTTTTTGAGAATATTGAGAAAATAATTTTTATTATTTCTGAAATTTTCGGTCGAATGGAAGTGGTTTCAGTCGACTCAAAAGTTTACAGTCGAATGGAAAGTGTTCAAAATTTTGATAAAAAAGTTTCTGAAGGATTCGGTCGACTAAAATAGTTGTCAGTCGATTGAAAAGTATATAAATTGTGTAAAATTATCTTATGAAGTTTTTAGTCTAATTTAAAAGTTTTTAGTTGACTAAAGGAGTTTTTAGTCGACTAAAAGTATTTTCGGTCGACTAAAAAGAATTTAAATTGTGTAAAATTACCTTCTAAAGTTTTTAGTCGAATTTAAAAGTTTTTAATTGACTAAAAGTGTTTTCGGTCGACCAAAAAATATTTAAATTGTGTAAAATTACCTTCTGAAGTTTTTAGTCGAATTTAAAAGTTTTTAGTCTACTAAAAGAGTTTTTAGTCGACTAAAAGTGTTTCCGGTCGACTAAAAAGTATTTAAATTGTGTAAAATTACCTTCTATAGTTTTTAGTCGAATTTAAAAGTTTTTAGTCGACTAAAAGAGTTTTCGGTCGACTAAAAGTGTTTTAGTTGACTAAAAAAAATTAATTCGACTCAAAATATTTTTAGTCGACTCAAATGAGTTTTCATTCGACTAAAATATTTTTAGTTGAATTAAAACTCATTTTTCTGTCAAATTGAAAAAAAAATGAACCATATAAATAGTCCTTTTATTTTCTCTTTGGCCTTTTGAGTTCTCTATTTCTTCCTCCTTTGCGAGAGAGAGAGAGAGAGAGAGAGAGATAAGAAAAAGGCTTTGAAAGTTTGAAAGTTCTAAGGTGAAACTTAAGGATTTGATTTCCTCAAAAGCTTGGCTAAGGTAAAAGTTATTTTCAAAATTTAAATCAGCGATGGATCAATCGCTTCTATAAGTCGTTACTTTCTTTTTTGAAATTCGAATTTCTTCAAATTGAGTTAAGTAATATCTCTTCTCCTCTTTGCTTTGAGTTTTACTATGAATAACTTATTTTCAATGTTATGACTTGTGAAATTCAATCTCTGTCGACTTCGTTTGATTTTAAAATTTGGGAGGTTAATATCATTCATTTTAGAGATTATCATTTATTCATAAACTCCGTATATTGTTTGACATGTTCGATATGTGATTTTGTTGAATTGAAATTTTTATTTTGATAACTCTATAAGCCATGTTATAGTGTATGTGATTTATGTCTGACTTACCCACGTGGATTGAAACGTGGGCTAGCTGAGGAGAGTTGAGCTAGAGAACACAATCTTACTTTTTGAACCGGCCTCATATGTCAGTAATGATGTATGTGACCACTTTCTGAATGACTCTAGTGTCTGTTTTCTTATTCAGATATGTTTTGATATTCGAAATCAGGTTTGATTGTTCGTTCTGTTGAGACCCTTTGTGTTTCCGAATTTTCGTTTCTCTGATATTTTCGTTATGTTTGATTGTTCCTTTGAGCGACCTTACTGGACATTTAACTCATCTCCTTATTGTTGTTCCCTTCAGGAGACCAGTAGGTGGGACCTTGGATTGGAGGGCTAGCTGAACGATAAAGAGTTAGCAGTTTTGTCTCAAATATTAGTTCTGACGCTATTTGGGTATATTTTTTAAAACTCCGTGTTGGAGAACATGACTTGTATAAAAGCTTTGGGGTCATTTTGTTAGACATGGATAAATTTTGGAAATTATTAGTATATGCTCTGATTTATCATTTTTGAGTTCTTATGATAATTATAAGATTTTATCTGATCTCTGTTTATTCGGCATTAACGCTCCGTAAATAAATTCGGGGTGTTACAAAACGCGTTTATTTTTTCCAGTTTACAAAACTAGATAAGAAAAAGACTGAAAAAAATACCGTCAAACGGGGCCTTAGCTCCAAACTCCAACCTGCTAAACAATAACTTTTGACATGCAAAGACCGTTTAAGATTAATCGAACATTCAATTACATGTTTCAGACTTATTCTAATAATTACATTAGCATAGAAACGGGGCAAAATTACGAAACGTAGGAACTTTTTTTTTGGTTAATAAGAGAATTACGGAACGGAGGAACTGATTCCCTAGAATTCAAGGAATTTTTCAAAGTGAGATGATTGGGCCAAATTATGCAATAGCTAACTAGCAGTCCGTTGGCCACTCTAAAACTAGTCTTGCAATGCAAATTCCCTATTGAGAATCAAAGTCCTGGCATGGTTGTCATAGATGAGGGTTACTTTGGTTCGAAATACAATTTGTATTGCCTAAACGCAGTGTAGAAGCCAGAAAGTTTATGTAAGGTGAGCACCGAATGCAAAATAAAGGGTGAGGCTATCTTTAGGGTGCTCCGCAATATGTTATTTAAAAATAATTTACGCACAAAAATATATTTTTATTGTTGAAAGTTGTTAAAAATTTATAACAAACTGAATTCGCAAAAGCTTAACTTCAATTATGAAGGTTAAATTTACCCCCCACCACATGCTAATCCACTTGGACTAAATTGCCTCAAATATTCAACGTTATATTACCCCTACACGTCACCTTCCAATGCCGGTCAAGTGCAAGTTGTCACTCTTCATGAAAAACCAAGGCAAGCAAAGGAGAAATTTCCACAGAGGAGGCTAAGTACGAATTAAAATGTTAAAGTCACATGAATACTTCTTTTTTGCAAATCCTTAAGGTAACCATGTAGAATGTAGACATTCGCGGCTAAGAAAAATGGTGAGCGAAGAATCGTTAGTGAGCATGAAAATTAACGAAGAGAGCGGATACTACATTGTTCCCCATCGAAGGATGAAATTATTACCAATAAATATCATGGAGTTGGGTTTGAGGATTTTGCAATAACAAGACTTGTTGAAGGGAGTGCCAACATCTCCAAATTCTGTTGTCTACTTGCATAGATGACTGTAGAAAGCTGAACAAATTATAGACCGTTGTAGGCAGATTGGCAGAAGTACAAAAGTGAAAAAGTAACTAACCATGAAAGATTAGGTTTTCAGTTTCATCCTTCTATATTAGGTGGAAATAAAATCATCACATAATTTGTCGAAGGCATAGAATGATAGGGAGGGGCAACATCATCCTAAATCTGGAAATGTACATATAACAAGAAGTACATTAAAGGACAACAAGGAGGGTACAAACCCACTAGTGCTCCCTGTTGTCTCCACTTCTGCCTAAATGGTATACTACGTAACGTCTACAAAAATAATTGCTTGCTCATTTTATGACTTTAGAGTATTTAGAGACAATAAATGTGTTCCCAATCTACTTTGGTTGCACCTAAGGGCCTACTAGGGGTTCCGTTTTACGCAACACGTCACGTGTTTAACGGTCAATTTTTCAATGCTCTCAAGCCGGTCAAAGCAACACATACTCAAATCACGTGAATTGCTCGTGAAACACCTAAGGCGTGCCTTTCACCTCAAGGGGGTCGGCCACCTTAGGGGGGTCAGCCACCTCAAGGGGTCGGCAACCCTAGGGGGGGTCGGCCACCTATCTTGACGACCGACGACCATCGCTCGCAGTGCTTGCGGCCGCGCTCCGCCGTAGTAGCGACGACCATCGCTCTCGGCCATGCTCCGTCGCCGTGACGATCGTCGCTCGTAGTCGCGTGCCATAGTCGGGATGACCATCGCTTGTGGCCGTTTTACTCTGTAGTCGAGACGACTATTGCTGGCGGCCGCGCGCCGTTCACACAACGCTCGCCGTCGCTCGGAAGTCACTCCGCGACCCCTGTCGGCCTAACGTCACTCCGCCGTGCCCATGCGCCGCGCAGCTGATACAATCATGCCCCTGGGCTCTCTGTCACTCTACAGTGCCCTCAGCACCATACACACATCACCGCGCCCGTGCGCCATCTCCATGACATGTGCCCCGGCACTAGCTATTGTCCCGCCACAGTCACCGCCATGCCCATGCACCATAGTCATGTTACATGCCCCGGGCACCACTCTCATTTACCACACCATGCGCCCCCGTCATGGACGTGGAACATGCTTCGACCCACTCTCTGAAGTGTGCAACATCCCGCGGGGATAGGCGACTCCTCCAGGACACTATCTCCGCCAGGGTGTCGGCGTGACTGGCCTATGTGATCCGGCACAGGGGGCTTGTGTCAGCACCCCTAGAGACTATGACACCCAGATCACTCCGAGACAGGAGCAGGTCTTCGGAGGGCATCGCGCCTAGTTCACCTGGAAGTTGGGCGCCGGGTCTTCCCTACCGCTGCCAGGCCTGTGAGACTCTACAAAGGTTTGGATTGGTGGCTAGATCAAGTGGGTTCTCTGGCCACACCGACACTATGGGAGCCAGTCTTTCCGGACAAACAAAGATATGCAGGGCAAGCCGGGTGAATATGCGATTCGACAGTCCGTGGAGCACTGACAATTGTGAACCCCGGTGACGTGTCACTCCCGGGGAGCGCCACGTGTCGTGTGATGACATCATCATCTCAACTTCTATAAATAGAGGTCTTGAGAATTCATTGGAGGACTTCAGATTTTTAGAATTCTCTCACTTTCTCTTTCTCTCTCTAGAATTCTAGAGAGAAACATAGTTGGACCTCTGACATCGGACCCTTGACGCTGGACACAAGCATTGGACTGTGACTGTCATCGTATATTCACCGTGCGTCGTCGCCGTCGCAGCACTGCCACCCTCAGGCTCTATCTGAGAAACCCTTGGTCTTTGCCTTTACTCCACCCTTACTGTGTCCCATATCAGTATACTTGACATCTGATTGGGACTACATTCCTTGTGGCACCTCCACGTCGACTGCGAACCCACTTTCCTTGACATCAAAGTGTAAAACTCAAAATTTTATGAACAGTGCGGAATCGAATTTGTTAATTCTCTGATACGAAGATATAAAATGGGATTGAACAAGCATTGAAAAAAAAAAGCGGATGTAAGAGTGTATTCAGATGAACAACTAAAGAAAGAGTACGAGTCACGTGAACTCTTCCAGTGTGTTAGGATTCATAACACCCAATTAGAACAAAAACCACGTTGAAGTTGAATATTGACCAATAAAATATGTTCACCTGGTACTCTAAAAGACATGCATCAACGTCGAACTGGGACTATTCCAGCAGCTTTTTTGGGAAGCAGAGGACTAGAGGAATGCCCCCACGACTAGTCCTTTGAATGAGTAAAGAGTCAAGTCACAAACCTACAGCCGTTTCTTATGGGGGGAACAGGGGAAGATCCACGTAAACGTGTTGAAGCTGCCTCAACAACTCCATTTTGATGGACCTCGGAACCAAAGCTCTTGCCAGGCCAAGGCCACAGCAGAGGGACAAAGCATTACAAAGCGGCTTGCACGGGAGAAACTACAAAGTAAATCTTTTAAAGTTGTGTGCATACATTTCTACAGGGGAAGATTGTACATGGAGTTGTTGAAAATGCCTAACAGAAAACATGAGCGAGTGGGGAACGTTACCTTTACAAAGAAGGGAAGGCATAAAGTAAAAGAAGATCGTAAGAACGAGTCTATGTAATGTCTGTAGAGTTGTCGAAGTATTCCAAAGTTACTCAATTTGTTTTAAATTTTAAGATACAAAAATTATTTTAAAAGCACAGATGAAAAAGTACATTGAAAAATAATTTGCCATACTTATCTCGTGTTGTTTGGTAATGTAGGGCTTTACTATCTAAGAACCAAAAACCAACACATTTTAAGATAACTTAGAGTCGTTTGAAATCACTTCCAGTTACGGTCTCCATTTTATTCACTAGAAAAAGGACCCTTTATTTTAATTAAAAATTTCTATTATCTTGCAATGATAAAATTCTTTTTATTATTTTTCTTTTCCTGATAAAATTCTAATTATCGTCTGGGATTATGCCAAATTTGTAGCCCAAAGTTCACTCAAGTATAACTTTAATACTTAACATTTAAAACGTACCAAAAAAGACCATAAACAGTAAACACTTAGAAGATGTTAGAAAATTTAAAGAATAGGGCTATCATTATGGAAAAATGTCCATAAAGCGGGAACGCAACTTTTCATTGGTTGATTGATCCATGTCATCCCACGAAATAAAAAAAAATGAAAAAGAAAAACAGAACAACCCACCATCAGCCGCTATACCCTACCCCCCGCTCTTTCTCCCGTCTACTTCTCCTCACCGCGTCGCACTAGCACCACCTGCTTCCACTGCCGACCGCCATCCTACGTCACCCATGACCACATTGTGGTTTGTTGTGGTGGCTTCCCTGGTCTATGATACTGGTTAGCCGTGTGACGGTGGGTTGATATATCGAAGGCGGTGTTGGTGGGTTTTCTGTTTGTAGGGGAGGTCAAGAGGTGGAAGGAAGAGGGGAAGAGAAAGAGAATGGGTTGATCGATGGTGTGTTGGTTGTGTTTTGTCGGTAACGATGGTGGGTTCTTTAATTGTGGCGGTGTTGGGAAGGCAGATGGGTCGGCCGGTGGTGGCGAGTTTGTTGTGGTGGGGTTGTGGTGGTTACTGGGATTGTGGCTGTTGGTCGTGTTGTTGGGCCTGTACAGGGTTGCAGTGATCGGCAGGCCTGTGATGATGAAAGTGGATGGCAGCTGTGTTGAGAAATTTGGTGGAATCAGAATCAGAATTGAAGACTTTAAGGTGCGTGATCGCTTTCTTTAAGGCTTTATTTGTCCCAACTCGAAATCGAGCTTGCTGATGGGTTAGCGAAAAATGATCCTCCAGGATACAACAAAGTCTGTGGGAATCTGCAAACAACGAAATCGAAAATTTCCCTTGGAATTCTCTTTGAAGCAATATACGTTTTTTGCTATAGAGATTTTGTAGAAAGAAAAAGATTTCAAAAATCAGGAAATCAGTATCTTAAAAGAACTGAAAAACATGTATTTATAAATCTGAAAAGGTGTGAACTTTTTGGACAGACACAACTGTTGAAAAATCAAAACAGTTGTAACAGTTAAAAAAATAATTGACAATAAATCAAAATTCTAATTTAAATAAATCTCACACCTTTTCCAATAAAACTATTTTTTGGAAATACAAAATATTCCAAAAAATAAGTCACGTTTTTCGCGACCGCGGCAAGCTTGCAAAGTGCTAAGTGCGCCTAATAACGAGCCAAAATGCGCCTAAACTCGCGCACCTGCACGCGGGTAGCATGGGGACTAGCACACTCTAGTCTTACCACCAAGTGTAAAGTAAAAGCACTTTTGCTCTTATAAACCCTTTTCAAAATCAACTTCCAAGTAATGTGGGACAAAAGAGTGAGTTGTTTTCAAACAACTCAACTCACAAAACCCAACAAGCTGTGGGTAGTGGGTGGCGTTGGCAGCTTGATTGGTGGGTGGTCATGGCTGGTCAAGTGTGGATGTCTGGTGGATGAGAAAATTAATCTCGACGGAGGTGGGTCGTGGCCGCATGTGTGAGGGTTGGTGGAGTGGTGCACTGGTGTTATGTGTGGGAGTGCCGAGGATGAGGAGAGGAGGGGAGGAAAGGGGAAGGGGGCGAAGGTGCCGCAACGCCGAGCAACGGGAACAAAGGGTACAGGGAGGGAGGCGAGAGGAAGAAGAAGAAGTGATGGGCCCACATAAAAAAATTTCCATACTGACAGTTCTACATTTGGAATTTATAACTAATGCCTTCCGACTCCTGTTAGCCTTCGGACTAGGCTCTGCTTGATAATTTTTTTTTAATTTTCAATTTAAAAAAAAAGAGCAGTTAAAATTTTTTTTTACAAAAATAAGTGGGTGTTTGATAACCCAATTTTTTTTATTTGATAACCCAATTTTTTTTGTGGTAGTTTGCGGTGACGGTGGTAGGGCATGGCGGTGGCCTACGGTGGTAGTGGCTGGTGGCAGTCGCAGTTGGTGGTGGGAGGGTGGTTGTCTCAAAAAAAAAAAAACAAACACTGAAAAAAATATTAGTTTTTAGAGTTTTTAAAAACAGCCTTGATTTAAAAATTAAAATTTTAAACTGAAGGAAAAAAAAAAAGGAAAATGGTAAACGCAACTTTTTTTTTCAGTTTCCAATACTAAAAAAAAAAAACTGTGTCAAACATAGCCTTAATTAAAAATAAGTGTTTAGTTATTAATTTGGTATGTTTTAAATCTGTTGTATTAAAACTATTATGAAACTATGCTTCGGGATAAAGATCTGAGATTAACTCATTTTCTTTTTAAACAGTCGTTGAAATGCATTGGATCGAGAGTTTGTCCCTTCCCTTATTTGCTATCACTGTCACTTGGTGGCTCCTCTAGAATTATTAAATTAAATTTCGATTTAGTTTGTTTAAGATTAAACGGCCGCAAAATATATCAAATTGAGCGGTTAAAAAGAGCATGAAAGATGTAAGAGAAGAGAGAAAAAGATTTAGCTGCTACTCGGGTTGAAGAAAATTTTCTCCTACCCCCCATGTAGTGACAATTGATGGTTGCTAAATATTTTTAATGACTTTTATTTAGTGACGCTAAAAAGTACTGTTAAGAGTTGTCGCTGAAAGTGTTAACAGAAAAATCATTAAAAATATTTAGCGACTATTAATTGTCACTATATAAGGAATTGAAAGAAGATTCCTACAATCGGGATAGCAGTTAAAGTTTGTTCAGAGATGAATCTTGAGATCATTTAAACACGGAGAAAATAGCAAGTTATTTCAGTTTCTCTCATTTTTCATGCTCTTTTTATTCTTCCCGCCATAATTTTGAAATCTATCCTCATCGAAATAGTTGAAAAATATCCACCGTGAAAGATTGGTAACTCCAACGGGATGATGATGATCTTTTCTGGTCTTTCACCTCAAAGGAAGCCGCTGCATGTGTACAGGTTTGCGGCTACCCAACGTCCGTGTTCCTCATTCCCGCAAAAGGCATCCTGTTAGCGTGGGAGCTGAGATGACAGAGGTATTCGTCAAGATCAAGCTTGACCCAGCTGACAGACCCACTTTGAAAATCCAAAAGTAAAGCTTTGACGCAACACCCCCCCTCCCCTTCCGCTTTCTTGCTCGGATCTGTTATGGAAAATGGCCGCAAATCTTTGTTCATTTGACCGTACTCTCTAATTTTAAGCATTATCTTTCAATCTGTTAGACTACCCTTCAGTCCAAACATGCATTAAAGAACTTTGAACTTTTCAACTTACAAGCCCCTCGTGTAAGCAAAGAGGGAAAATAAACCATTTGAAGAGTCCCACCAGTTTTTTTACATGCCCTTTTCCATTCAAACCAAGCCACTCGATGGGAACCAAAAGTTCAAAGATCACTCCGCTTTGACCAATCTTCGTCTCCTATCTTGTATTAGAAGGTACCAATTTCACTGGACTCTTATTCCGGTCCCCTCCATGCATAGCAGTCTGGTCGGTTCTTGATTTATTTCCCCTATATAAAGGAGGGAAGTTACGAGACTGAAAAGTGCATTTTTAGTTAGGGACTGCTTCAGATATAGAAAAGAACCTGCAGGTGTGGGAAATTCAGGTTACAGAAGACTTCACCTTTCTCTTCTCTTCCTAATTCAATGTGATTTGGTTTGGTTTGCAACATGAAGTATAACTGCTATCTGTCTGTGTGCAAACGTAAAAGAAGAGAAATAACGAGTTTTACGAACACTGAAAAGGATCTTGATGATAATTTTATGTCTTGTTCTTCAATGAAAATGCTCAAGTTTTTATTGATTTTTGCCCTTCTTGTTGAGCAGGTTCTGTGAAGTTTTACTGCTTCTAAAAAATGGGGTTATCCTTGTCGTTGATCGTGTCAGCCTCGAAAAACGTACTTAAGCATAAGTTAATTGGCTTGAGGGATAATGTGGATACAGTGAAAATTAGATCCCTTAGCTTTGGCTCGAAAGATGGGGACATATTGAGAACGGTTAGCTTCAAGAAAGGGGATGCTGACAACACTAGAGACACTGATTCTTCAAATATAGTTATTGAAGAATCCTTAAGCTTCAAGAAATGGGAACCCGAAAGGCTAAGATTCCAAACAACAGTTTCTTTCAAGTTTCCAGTTCTGGATGGAGCAAATTCAGTGACTAGTGAAGGTCATAATTTGGTTCATAAACCTCATCCGGCACAATCATTTCCTGAACCGGAGACTTTCTACTCACCGAGGCCCATTAGCCAGCTCGATTCGGCTGCACTGAAAGTGCAGAAAGTCTACAAGAGCTATCGGACTAGAAGAAACCTTGCCGATTGTGCTGTTGTAGTTGAGGAGCTCTGGTATGCTTCGATCTCTAGTACTTAATTTGTTTTCTCTTAAACTGCACAATAAATTTCTACTCCACTTCTTGCATTCTACTCCTGCCTCTATATCCGATGAGCTCAAATGGCTAAATTGAAGAGCAAAATATATGAGACACTGTTATGATGTTGTATGTTATGCATGGTTCATAGGTTTTTCTGACTGTTGTAGGTGGAAGGCATTAGATTTCGCAGCACTTGAGCGGAGCTCCATATCATTCTTTAATACGGAGAAACCAGAGAGTGCTGTTTCACAATGGACACGGGCTAGGACTAGGGTAGCGAAGGTACTTCATTGAAGCAACTTCAAATTTGGTACTGGAACCAACTTAAAAAAAATGATATCCTATTTCCTTTTTCTCGCAATGTTGGTTTTCATTCAGACTTCATGCTCTGTGACTGTAGGTCGGAAAAGGCTTGTCCAAGGATTACAAGGCTCAAAAACTAGCTCTTAGACACTGGCTTGAAGCTGTAAGTAAGATGCCCATTCCTTTATTTCGCAAGTTGGTACAAATATTATGTTTGCATACTGAAGGGCAAGCAAACAAGCAAGCTTATGCTTTCTTTTTGCATGTCTCACAGATTGATCCTCGCCATCGTTATGGACACAATCTACACTTGTATTACAATGTCTGGTTTACAAGTCAGAGCTCACAACCATTCTTTTATTGGTGAATGTCGACCCCTGAAAATTACTTACACGAATATTCCAATAGCATTCCTTCAAGTGAGGTTTCAACCCTCCACGCAAGTACTAACTCCTTTTGCTTTGGGAATGAAGGTTGGATGTTGGAGATGGCAGAGAAGTAAATCTTGAGAAGTGCTCCAGGACTACTCTACAATGCCAGTGCATCAGATATCTTGGACCAGTAAGTATCTCTGAAGTAATGGATCGGATATGTGCATCAATGATGGTATCTTGTTTATGAGAGGGTGTGTCATAATTAACCAGAATGCCTGAATTTAGAAGGGCCAAAGGCATACTTAATTATACCGATGCCACTTTATATTAGGAGGACTTAGGAACTCGTACTAATGTTGCGATGCTTGTTCTTGCTCTTGCAGAAAGAGAGGGATGCATTTGAAGTGATAATAAAGCGTGGAAAACTTCTCTACAGCAAAAGTGGGGTGCTTGTGAACACCTTAGAGGATTCTAAATGGATATTTGTCCTGAGTACATCAAGGCAATTGTATGTTGGGCAGAAGAAGAAAGGCCTGTTTCAGCATTCTAGTTTCCTAGCTGGTGGAGTGACCACTGCAGCTGGACGATTGGTGGCCCATGATGGTGTTCTAGAGGTGTGTCACATCAGATATATTACGCAAACAGATTATTTTGCACCCCAAACATCGGATGAGCCGGATATCTAGAGCCACTTTCAACTAAGCAACTCATGTACCCTTGGTTTTGGGTGTTCTTTTTTTTCCTTGTCTTCTCAGGCTGTATGGCCATATAGTGGTCATTACCACCCGACAGAAGAGAATTTCATGGAATTCATTAGTTTCCTTGAGGGGCACCACGTTGACTTGGGCAATGTCAAGGTTATTGTTCTCGACCTTCCTGCTACACGTTCATATATCGCCCATGCCCTCACTTAGCTAGCGCAAACTTATCTAACTGTTGTTTTGTACAGAGATTCGCAATAGATGATGACGATCCATCAGTGAAGGTTGACGAGGAGCCTAAGTTGGCATCCATTGTGGGTGGTTCCCCTTCAAGAGATGTCCCGTATGCTAGCAATAATTCAGCTGTGACTCCAACAAGTCATTGTCAAGAAAACGGCCACGATGCCAAAGCACCTGCATTTGAACTGCGCAAAGGGCTATCATCAAAATGGACTACTGGAGCTGGTCATCGTATAGGCTGTGTGAGGGAGTACCCTGCCGAGCTACAATTTCAGGCACTTGAACAAGTCAATCTCTCACCCAGGGTCATCCCAGCATCCTTTGGAAGCTGCTGCCCAATTCCTTCACCAAGACCAAGTCCAAAAGTATACCTTTCGCCTAGGGTAGCTAACATGGGACTCCCTAGCCCAAGGATGCAGCTTCCTGCTGGTATCTAGACTTTTCACCATCGCCAACATGATTTTTGGGGCTCTATTCATCAGGCTTCAACTACATAGTTATTTTTTTGCACTTCGCCGTCACCGAGTGCTCATCTCCGTTAGGGTATCACCTGAAAAAGCAGATTTGATCCTCAAAACTTTTTTCTTGTACTTGGAAGAAGATCTTTTAGTTTTTTCCTCTGAAGATGGACTAATCATTCTCACATAGTTTGGTGGGATTTTTACAACTGTATGCTTCGTTGATAGCACTTCTTGTGGCTTACAACAGGCCTTTCTTCACAGATCGATCATGATACTATGACATTAGAGAATAAAGCTGAAAAGAATGAAGCGTGTACTGAGTTTTTTCTTGAACTTGGATTTGTAGGTCATTTCTGTCCATTTGTTTCATTTATGATTTCAATTACATATAGCGTATTAGATACTCATTAAGAATTTTATCCGTCTGATGATTGCAATTTATTTGTTCGCTGTAACTCTTACCGAGTAAATACCACCATATCTTATAGAGTTATATATATACTAGTAAGGATCACGTGTTTTACACGTTATATAATGATTTGAAATAAGAATATTGTAAATCTTGGTTAAAAAAATAATTAAAATTAATTAAGACGACTATTATAATTAAACGATAATAACAAATCAGTTGTTTACCGCTAATCAAATACTCAAAATATGAAAAGTTCATTACCCAAAACATGGTCTTACTTTCAAACCCGAATTTTTCACATCAATTATCACCAATATTTTTCACTATTTATCATACTTATTTCTTTCGTCATATCAAGTTGCTGCTAAACAGAATTCTGACTATTACATATTATATCTTGTTATCCAAGGTACACTGACATTACAATTCGTCTCAAACATCACTCACAAACTAGTTTTGATCTCGTACATTGCACACGGGAGCAGAGGCACTTTGAGAACTTAAAATCATCAAAATAATGTAAAAATTACATTGAGCGAAACAAATAAAGATGTTTTCAAAAAGGTGCTAGAATAGAAAATTAAATTAAGCATATTACTGTAGGCATATAAAATCATCTAAGGTATCGAAATGATGAAAAATAACAAAAAGAACCAACCAAACGTATAAAACCAAATATAATATGAAAATATTGAACAGTCAAAGAAATTCCAAAATAGGACCGATGCTCGTACATTTTGATGAAACTATTAGCAACTGACAACTGAAACCAGTTTCCTTTTTTGAAGCGTATGGTATTAAACAAATATAAGAAATTGTTATATATGATTGACTATCCAGCTAGAAGATAAAAATTTTACCGAAACAACGTTTTTTTGTTGTTGTGCATATTAGGATACATCAATCCCTCTCTTTGTATATACTCAATAAAGGGTGAAATACAATAACAAAAATATGAAAGAGTGATGGTTCAAAAAGAGCCTACACACACACACACACACACACACACACATATATATATATATATATATCAAGAAAAAGAAGGAGAGATTCTTATGTTACCAATTACCATAGGTGATTGGAAATTTTTTTTAGTGTAAACTCTTATATTGTTAATTTAGAAATATGTAATGGGTTTAAAAGGAGAGAGATTTAATCTGATTGGAATCTAATCTAATTATATATCAAAAAAGAAAATAAATAATGAATTAAAAGAAACCAAAAATTGATTCATATTAAAAATACATGAAATTAAAGCAAACATGTAATAACTTAGCTATAATATCCAGCAATGATGATAGAAAAGAGAGTTTCAAATAAAGAAAGGGAGAGATTTGAGGAGAAATTATGACAAAATTAAAGTGAGGAGAAAAATTAAAGTCAAAATAGGGAGATAATTTAGGAAATTAAAGGAAAAATAGGGAAGTTACATATAAATAGAGATGTGAACATGTGGGAGTTTGTGAGAGAGACTGAAAAATGATAAATGCTTAAAACATGTGATAAAAAGGGTAAAAATAATTGGTAATAAATTAAAATTTTATATTTCACGTGGCAGAATGAGAGAGTATCCACGTAAGATGTGACGTGACCACTATCTCTCAGCTTCAGCTTATATATATATATATATATATATATATATAGGGGACCGATCCACACCCACCGGTGGAGAAATAACAAATTTCTCCACCGAACCGCTGGTCTTACCAGCGGTTGGCCACGTGGGCCAAAAAGGCGAAAAAGGTGTACGGTCACTGCATTAATGGCAAAAAAGGCACGAGAAATGGCACGAGAAATGGTGAGAAAATGGCGAGAGAGAGAAAAAGGACACCAACCGCATGCACAACCAGCGGTTGGCATTAATATGCCTGCCACGTGCCGTCCCCCACCCCTGCCACGTGGCCCAACCCCATGGCCCCTGCCACGTGGCGTCCCCCTCCCCCTGCCACGTGGCCCACCAGCATGGCCAACCGGCGGTATTAGCGATGGCCCTGCCACGTGGCATCCCCTCCCCCTGCCACGTGGCAGAGGGAGGGCACCAACCGCGGGTGGTACCAGCGGTTGGGCCACGTGGCAGGGGGAGGGGACGCCACGTGGCAGGGGCGGGGACCAACCGCTGGTACCACCAGCGGTTGGTCCCCGCCCCTGCCACGTGGCGTCCCCTCCCCCTGCCACGTGGCCCAACCGCTGGTACCACCCGCGGTTGGTGCCCTCCCTCTGCCACGTGGCAGGGAGGGGATGCCACGTGGCCCAACCGCCGGTACCACCCGCGGTTGGTCCCCTCCCTCTGCCACGTGGCGTCCCCTCCCCCTGCCACGTGGCCCAACCGCTCCTACGACCCGCGGTTGGTCCCCTCCCTCTGCCACGTGGCGTCCCCTCCCTCTGCCACGTGGCGTCCCCTCCCCTCATCCGCAGGGCCCAACCGCTCCTACAACCCGCGGTTGGTCCCTGCCCCCTCCCCTGCCACGTGGCGCCCCCCCCGCGTGATGCCCCACCTGGTGTCCTTCCCCACGATGCCACGTGTCGTCCTTCCCTCCCCCGTGATGCCCCAACGTGGTGTCCTTCTGCCGAATTTTTTTTTTTGCAGCAGCCTTTGACCGCATAAACACCCACCCTTCCTCACTTTTTTCTGTCTTTTTTCTTCTCTCTTCCTCGCTTCTCTCTTTATAATCCCCTCCCCCGAACCCTTCTTCTGCACTCTGTCATCTTTTACCAACTTCCTTCGTACTTCATATCTCACCTACATAATCTCCACAACAATACAAATCAAAAAATTTTACGCTAGAAGATCGTGGATAACCGCTAGAAGATCGGTAGTTTTTTCTTTAAATACATCAAGTCACAACAAGTAAGTATTTTGAATTTCCTTATAATTCAATGTTAGGTTTATACAAATCAGCGTATTACATTTATAGATTCCAAAACAGAGATTTTTTAGGGTGCCAAATATAGACAGTTTTTCACGAATTTATAAAAAATAGCTAGAGCTAGATTTTGCCAAAATACAAAAAAGAGACCCTAGTTATTCTTAAAGGATCTGTCTCAGGTAAAAATTTCAGATTTTTCCAAAGACTGGAAAGGGGTTAACTGATACGGGGAACCTTGTAACTCTGCAGTGTATTTTAAAATATCAAGCTAGCGCGATTTCGCGCGAAACTTTTATGAGAATCCTAGGATGTTGGGAAGTTCCATTCCCCAGGAATTCGGGCCATTCCGAAGCCGTTACCTATTTTTTTGGCCGAACGGCCCTTTAAGCGCTTGATCCGGACACCGGTTCGCGATTTTTGGGCGAAACCTCCGTAAAATACTTTTTATGTCAAGAATGAATTCAGGAAGCCTCAAGTAGCATTTCGAAGCACTTTTGATATTTTTTTATGCCAGGGGCATTTCGGTAATTCGCCGCCCCGAGAGGGGTATTTCGGTAATTTTACAGTGCTAAGTTTTTTGACGGACTTTTTAGTCCAGAAATATAATTACAAAACCTGAAATGTTGTTTTGAAGCTGACGTGGCGCGCGTAGGGGTGTTTTGGTAATTTTCCCGCGCCAAGGGGTGTTTTGGTAATTTTCCCGTGCCAAGTTTTTCAAACGACTTTTTAGTCCAGAAATGTAAGTAAACCACCTGAAATGTTGTTTTGAAGCTGGTTCGGGGGCGTTGGGGTGATAGTGAACGCTCAGGGGCATTTCGGTAATTTGCCGATGTTCGGGGGCTATTTTGCTAGGAAGGATCCAGCTTAAAATTCATACCTTAAAATAACTTTTAGTTCAGGAAAGGGTGTGAGACACCCGAAAACTTATTTTGTTCCAGATGTTCTGAACCTTGTGACGCACCGGCGATGACTGCCAGGGGATATTTTGCATAAGTAGCGGGTGTTTTGGTAACTTGCCCCCTTTAAAATTTTTCCTGATATATTTGGTATATAATTGACGTAATACATTTAAAAACTTGACTTTAAAGCGGTTTTGAGGTGTTGGAGGTGTAGGGGCCATCGGGCTATATATTGCTATATAACCACGTTGGCGCTAAATTCAGTGGGAACTAGCGTAATTAAGCGTTCGGAGTGGTGGGAATTGAGGATTTGTTTTAATACATTGAAATAATGACTATTGCTAATGTGTTGGTAAGCTAGGTTAAAGATCCAGTTATAGTTTTGGAATGTAAATATTATGGATATTATGGACGCTAAGTTGGTTTATAATTATATTTTGTTCTTAAAGGTATGAATTTCAGCTCTGGACCTCATGATACATCAATCCTATACGATGACGATGACCACGTCGCGAGGCACGTATTTGACGGTGTCGATAGGGGTGTTTTGGAAACAATTCAAAGCACAAGGCACCTTGAAGAGTGGGTACTAAACGAGGAACAAATACAGCTATTACACCGTCAAAATTTAACCCTGTTCACCGATCCCGGGAAATGGTCTCGACACGACGATTGCCTTATATCCGCTCTAGTTGAACGATGGAGGAGCGAGACGAACTCATTTCACTTCCGGTTTGGTGAAATGACTGTTACGTTAGAGGACGTCGGATTTATACTTGGAATCCCATGTCACGGCAGACCCGTTACTTTGAACGTGCCGTCTGCATCCATAGCGAATATGGCTATGCAGTATTTTCCGGGAATTCCAAGGGCAGCGCTTACAACAAACGGCGTCAAGCTTAAATGGCTGAGAGAGCAGTACGGCGTGCTACCGGATGAATACACTCCTCAAGATTTCGTGACGTATACGAAGGCATTCCTTCTGTATATTATTGGAGCTATATTACTTCCGACGCATTCGAAAAACACGGTGCATCCGAAGTATATGGTGTTCTTGGAGGATCTTGAGGAGGTATACTCCTATTCGTGGGGTTCAGCTGTCCTTGCGCACCTATATCGAGCACTGCATAAGGCTACGAGAAACGGTGCCAAGTCCATTGCCGCCTGCCTGACTCTATTACAGGTATGAGCATTTATTTTCTTGGTAGGATCCTTAGTCAATATATTCGGGATTAATTACTAATTCCATATAATGTTTGCATTCACAGGTTTGGTCTTACGAGAGGCTACCCATGGGTCGTCCACAACCGTTGGTAGATTCCGATGAGACGTGGCCTAGGGTGTGGGCCTGGGGGCCTACGACCAACCGGAGGTGGAGACGGGTAGACCCTCACCACCATCTAAAGTTCTATCGGGGGGAACTAGAGATACTAGATGCATCCCAGGTGACGTGGCAGCCATATGGCAAGGTGATGCATCTGTTGGATGAGTGGTGTTGGCAACTTCCGGTGTCGTACGTGCTGGCAGGTTTGGTTCGGGTGCCGCTCATTCACTTCGAAGAATGTGAGTTTCAGATGCCCGATCGAGCTATGAAGCAAGCTGGCTGTCCACAAGGGATACCAAAACCCGCTGTAGACATGCGGCCATACAGGGGTGGTCGAGGGCCGAACTTCGAGGTGGCTGATGCCTTGATTTTGTTGGGTGACGAGGTGCACCAGTGGAATACCTGGCAGGAAACGTATGATAGCCTTGTATCGCTGAAGCACGACGGCATTAGTACTGAGGAATACTTACAGTGGTTTCTCAGGGTGACGCGCACGAGGGTGAATCGCCCTTCCCAGGTGAAGAAGACATCGTACGCGCCACGTGAGGTCTATGACCAGTTCTGGGCATTGGCCATTGTAAGTCATGCTAGTGTTGTTTGATAATTTATTTGCGCACCTTATCGACCATTTGTCAAATATGATTAGCCATATTTTTCTATGCATGTTTTTTAGGTTGACCAGGGCATTGAGGTGTTCAAGCAGCTGGAGTCGTTTGACTGGTTTGTCGCGCAGGCTCCTGACAATCTCAAGAGGTCCATTGAGAAGTACAAGACTGAAGTTCAAAACTTTAGTCTTGCGTACCGGGGTTACGAAGGGGAGCCGTCTAGTCGCCCTCGTCCTGAAGCGTACGACTATCAGCCCCAGAGTCAGGTGTGGGAGTCGTCTGGTCGCCCTCTTCCTGACGCGTACAACTATCAGCCCCAGAGTCAGGTGTGGGAGCCGTCTGGTCGCCCTCCTCCTGACGCGTACGACTATCAGCCCCAGAGTCAGGTGTGGGAGCCGTATAGTCGCTTGCCTCCTGACGCATACGACTCTCAGTGCCAGAGTCAGGTTCCCCAAGTAGGAATCCAGGCCTCGCGCCCAAGCTTTCGGTCGGACAAAGGACAAGCGACGAAGCCATTGAGGTCGGACAAGATGGCTTGGATCGACCGGCACTACTTCGGGCATGAGCCTGTCAATTCAGCAGACTTTCCCCTTGCGACATTCCTAGGTCATGAGGATATCAGAACGTTGGCGCCGGAGACAGATCTTTCAAATTTTGTCATGAACGCTTACATAGAACTGCTCCGGATTAGAGAGCAACGTTTTAACCGTTCTGAATATTTGAAGCTTAACATGTATCCCACTCATTTTGTGGAATTAACGGTGAGAGAATTCACAGAATGGAGGCGAGGGGGCGGCAGGAGTAAGTGGAAACCAGGTCGAAACGTGTTAGGCATGATGAACGCAGACTATCAATGTCCCGCTGCTGATGCGAACCTTATCATGATACCCTGTCATCATGCAAACCACTGGTTCCTATTAGTTCTCCATCCAGCGTTCAGAACGGTTCACATATACGATAGCCTAAGGGAGGACGAGCCTGGACAGCTGCTGGCACAGATGTACAACGAGTACATCACTTTAGTGGTTAGTATTTATTTTTTGACCTTGGCCCATAGTATATTGTTCTTGTCTCATAGGCTTGATTCTCGTTTTTATTGTTGGATGCAGACTACTGTCCTCTCGCTAGCATGCGGACGGCCACAGGGTGACCCTTGGACGGTCGTGATGATAAAGGACCGACCAAAGCAATATAACGGTCACGATTGCGGGATTTACGTCCTCAAGTACATGGACTACGTTGCTCGCTCGGAAGTGCTCAAACACTCCTCGTGGACTAGGAAGGATGCCTTGACGTTTAGGTATAGGATAGCCTGGGAGCTGAAAAAGAATGAAGCTAGACGCATTCATTACCATTATCCTGACGTGCGTGGCTAGCTGCTGTGATGTTACAAAAAATTGTACCAAAAAGAAATGTACATAATTTTTCGCATGCTATGAATTTGGCGCTAAAATGTGCGCGAATATACCTTTCATATGACGGCATTCGAAAAAATTACGCGTCTCGCTTTTCGCCGAAATTCATAGAAATGGGCTAACTAGCGTGCATGAGGTGCAATGAGCGAAAAAAAAAAGACAAAAAAAATTTCAACTTTTTTCGGAAGCTATCAAATGCGGCCTATAGTGTGCCCGAATAGGCCCTTCCTAGGAAAACTCAAAAATTAATGTGTCTCGTTTTTCGCCGAAAGTCTTACAAATGGGCTAACTAGCGTGCCTGAAGTGCAATGAGCGGAAAAAAAGTGACAAAAAAAATTACAACTTTTTCGGAAGCTATCAAATGGGGCCTAAAGTGTGCCCGAATAGGCCCTTCCTAGGAAAACTCAAAAATTAATGTGTCTCGTTTTTCGCCGAAAGTCTTACAAATGGGCTAACTAGCGTGCCTGAAGTGCAATGAGCGGAAAAAAGTGACAAAAAAATTACAACTTTTTTCGGAAGCTATCAAATGGGGCCTAAAGTGTGCCCGAATAGGCCCTTCTTAGGAAAACTCAAAAATTAATGTGTCTCGTTTTTCGCCGAAAGTCTTACAAATGGGCTAACTAGCGTGCCTGAAGTGCAATGAGCGGAAAAAAAGTGACAAAAAAAATTACAACTTTTTTCGGAAGCTATCAAATGGGGCCTAAAGTGTGCCCGAATAGGCCCTTCCTAGGAAAACTCAAAAATTAATGTGTCTCGTTTTTCGTCGAAAGTCTTACAAATGGGCTAACTAGCGTGCCTGAAGTGCAATGAGCGGAAAAAAAGTGACAAAAAAAATTATAACTTTTTTCGGAAGCTATCAATTGGGGCCTAAAGTGTGCCCGAATAGGCCCTTCCTAGGAAAACTCAAAAATTAATGTGTCTCGTTTTTCGCCGAAAGTCTTACAAATGGGCTAACTAGCGTGCCTGAAGTGCAATGAGCGGAAAAAAAGTGACAAAAAAAATTACAACTTTTTTCGGAAGCTATCAATTGGGGCCTAAAGTGTGCCCGAAAACGGAGTTACCAAAAATATCAATAATCCACAAATCAAATCACAAATTAAAGATTGCACAAACCAAATCACAAATTTAAACATTATAAAAGTTCAATTTATACAACTGAAACATTAACCCTAACACTCTTCCTCATCATCGTCCTCCTCGACCATACTGCCAGGTTCGATACCTAACACTTTATAATGGTTTCTCTTGTCATGATCAGTCATCTTATTACACAACGCACACTTTCGTAATTTTTTTTGACCCGTTGCTTCTTCAATCGGATTCTTCATGCGTATTGCTCGTTTTCGCCCTTTTGTTTGAGAAATAATTGGATCAAAAATGTCGTCCTCCTCACGTTGTAGGTCAGTGCCGTCAATGACTGGCTGTTTGGCTCGATTGAATCTACCGCCTGGAGTTGGTCGAGTAGTCGGAGTGTCCACAGTTTCTGGTAATGCCATCCTAAACTGTGCATGCATAGCCTTATCCCGTGCGGCTGCTTCAACTTGATACCTGTACCCATCAAATGTCGACGCTGCATCCATTGATAAACCGTGCATGATGTTACAAAGGTGATTATATCGCAGCGACTCAGATTGCTCGAAATCAACTGAAACATTGGGCACGTAAGGAATGTGACCGTGGACTCTGTTGGCTTCCTTCGTCCACCGTTCCAAGATATACGGTGGAGGGATTTCACTAGCATTCTTGGCGCTCAAAACCCTCAACGCGTGTCGACAAAGTATACCTTTATGCTCAAACAGTTGACAGTTGCAATTAACCAACCCAGTGTCCTTACAAATTGCTACGGTAAAATGTCGTCTGGTCCTCGGAGCCGACGAAGAGCACGGATTGGCGAAGTTCGTCACATTTGTCAAAGCATAAACCTTGATGTCTCTGGTGGAATACTCGTGCAACTTTGTCATGCCATATTGATTCGACTTTAGTAGTTCCTCTTGAAACTGTCGAAACATTTCCTTGGTATAGACTTGAGCCGCATGAGCCTCTAAAGGTGAATAAAGTAGTATAGCTCTTTCTTTGCAAACTGTAGCCGCGTCGGCTTCTCTCTCACGGTACAATTGCCTGTCAACGGCTTTCTGCATCTCTAGTACGAACTCCGCTATACTTGAAGACTGGCCTACGTACCCATCAAAGAATGAATTCATAGCTTCGCTTCTCGAGGTCGTAGTCATTCCGGCTGCAAAAAAATTCTTGGTGTAGGCACCGACCCACTGTGTCTTGATCTCATACAACGATTGTAACCATTCGTGATTGTGCAAATAGTAAGTATCCATTAACGTGGCCCACCTCTCCTCGAACACGTCTACCGTCAACGATTTCTTCACACATGTATTAAAGTCAGTCTTGAATGACGGATGGTTTGCATATACATGGTGAAGCCGTTCGGGATATTTGTTGCTTATGTGCCATGTGCACAGGCCATGGTGAGTATCTGGAAGGACCTTAGCGATTGCATTTTTCATTGCCAGATCTTGGTCGGTGATGATGGTCTTTGGAGGAATATGATACATTGCTTGAAGCCACGTTTCAAATAACCACGTAAATGACTCCTCCGTCTCATCCCTAAGCAGGGCAAAGCCAAACGAGATTGACTGATAGTGGTGGTTCACCCCGGTGAACGGAGCAAAAGGCATAGAGTACTTATTGGTGCGGTATGTGGTGTCAAACGTCACAACATCCCCAAAATTTTGGTAAGCAGCTCTAGAACGGGGGTCCGCCCAAAATATAGTACTAATGCGGTTCTCATCATCCAGTTGGAGACTGTAAAAAAATCCAGAATTCTCACTCTGAAGGGACCTGAAGAGATCAAGTGTAGTTTGAGAATCACTCTTACCGAAAGACTCTCTCCTCTGAGCACGAAGTTCATTTCGAAGGTCTACTTCGTTGAAACTCAACTTGTCAATCCCCCCAGCCTGGCTTGAGAAAACCCCCATCATCTTAGAAGGTGGAATTTTAGCCTCGGCCATTGTAAAAATTAGTTGTCTGTGTGCCGCGCTTATTTCTCGGTGTTGATGAATTTGACCAATCTTACTGGGGGTCATCAACTGATGATTATGGCTCAACTCCACTCCTGTGACAACCCAATGGTTTTCATTTTTTCGGTGTACTGCATACACATGGGCCTTGCAGCCGGTACCCGGAAATGTGTCCCGTTTTCTTTGTCTTGTTGTCCCTTCGTCACTGATCCGAACGACCGGAGTTACATGCGGTGCTCCTCTATGACACTCAAATAGTCTTGCACCAATTTGATCTGTATTCGCCCGTTTTCTAGTCGTCTTAGTTCTAATACCGAAACCTATCGTTTTCGAATATGCTCTATAGTATGCTTCAACTTCGTCCAGTGCTTGAAAAACTTGACCAACGTAAGGTGGATCAGAACCTTCACAAAAATTATTTCCTCCAGTTGCATCCATATTTATACTGGAATCTAAAAAATAAAAATTATATCATTCTCAACAAGTCATAGATTTAAATAAAAGAAGAATAAAATTTATTTAAACCACCGTCTTTCGAGAAATTTGGTATAATGTAAAATTAGCAAAATAGCCCCCGATGAGCGACAAATTACCGAAATGCCTCCGGGGGTTCATTATCACCCTAACGCCCCAAATCAGCTTCAAAACAACCTTTCAGGTGCTTTGCTTACATTTCTGGACTAAGAAATCCTTTGAAAAACTTAACGCTGCAAATTTACGAAAATACCCCTATCGGGGATGCGAATTACCAAAATGCCCCCTGACAACAAGCTTCCTGAATTCACTCTTTAAAATAACTTTTCAGGTGTCTCACACCCTTTCCTGAACTAAAAGTTATTTTAAGCACAGATTTGTGTAACGTAAAATTAGCAAAATAGCCCCCGGGGGTTCATTGTCACCCTAACGCCCATCAAACCAGCTTCAAAACAACCTTTCAGGTGTTTTACTTACATTTCTGGACTGAAAAACTTTTTTTCGGGAAAATTACAAAAACACCCCTCGCGGGGGGGCAAATTACCAAAATGCCCCCTGGCTTCAGAAAATATCAAAATTGCTTTAAAACGCTATTTTAAGCTTCCTGAGTTCATTCTTGATTTAAAAAGTATTTTACGGATTTTTCGCCTAAAAATCCCGAACCGGTGTCCGGATCGAGCGCTTAAAAGCCCGTTCGGCCAAAAAATTAGCTAACGACTTCGGAATGGTCCGAATTCCTGGGGAATGGAACTTCCCAACACCCTAGGGTTCTCATAAAAGTTTCGCACGAAATTGTGCTGTCTTGATATTTTAAATTACACTGTAAAGTTACAAGGTTGCGCGTATCAGTTAACCCCTTTCTAGTCTTTGAAAAACTCTGAAATTTTAACCTGATACAGATCTTTTGAAAATAACTAGGGTCTCTGTTTTGTATTTTGGCAAAATCTAGCTCTAGCTATTTTTTATAAATTCGTAAAAAAACTGTCTAATTAAGTTTTCACCTTTAGCGACAATTACGCCCCGCAATCAGCTGCAAAATAACATTTCAGGCGTTTTACTTACATTTCTGGACTTAAAAGTCCGTTGGAAAATTTTTTCGGGAAAATTACCAAAATACCCCTCTCGGGGTGGCAAATTACCAAAATACCCCCTGGCTTCAGAAAATATCAAAAGTGCTTTAAAATGCTATTTTAAGCTTCCTGAGTTCATTCTTGATCTAAAAAGTATTTTACGGATTTTTCGCCTAAAAATCCCGAACCGGTGTCCGGATCGAGCGCTTAAAAGCCCGTTCGGCCAAAAAATTAGCTAACGGCTTCGGAATGGCCCGAATTCCTGGGGAATGGAACTTCCCAACACCCTAGGGTTCTCATAAAAGTTTTGCGCGAAATCGCGCTGGCTTGATATTTTAAATTACACTGCAAAGTTACAAGGTTGCGTGTATCAGTTAACCCCTTTCCGGTCTTTGGAAAAATCTGAAATTTTTACCTGATATAGATCTTTTGAAAATAACTAGGGTCTCTGTTTCGTACTTTGGCAAAATCTAGCTCTAGCTATTTTTTATAAATTCGTGAAAAATTCTATTTCTGACGCCCTAAAAAATCGCTATTTTGGAATTTTTCGAATGTAATACCCCGATTTGTCAAAACGTAATTTTGACGCCCTTTGACGCCCTAAACACGAATTTTAGACTATTGTAAGAACAACTTAAGCGTAACACAATTTAAACAATCAATTGGTAAGAACAAATTGAAAAATACTTACTTGTTTTAACTTGATATATTTCAAGAAAAATCCACCGGTCTTCTAGCGGTTATCCACCGATCTTCTAGCGTAAATTTTTTTTGTTTGTATGTAGGTGAGATAGGGAGAATGAGGAGGGTGGAAGAAATGATTCGGGGAGGAGGGATTTTATAGAGAGAAAAGTGAGAGAGGAAGAGAAGAACCGTGAGTGAACAGCAGGGAGGGGGAGGGGGGAATGACACGTGGGGGTGGGGGGTAGGGTGGTAATGACACGTGGGGGAAGAGGGGGTTCACGGGTGGGGGAAGGGGGGTTCACGGGTGGGGGAAAAGGACATAGGGTGGGGGCCACGGGGTGGGGGGCAAGGGGGTGGGGGGCAAGGGGGGTGACGGGTGGGGGGTGGGGTCACGGAAGGCAATAATGCCAACCGCATGTAGGAGTTGCGGTTGGGCATTATTGCCACCATTTTCTCACGAGTTTTTCATTTTCTCGTGATATTTTCATGAATTTATCATAGTATTTTCGTCCTTTTTTGTCCCTTTTCGTCCTTTTTTGGCCCACGTGGCCAACCGCTGGTCTTACCAGCGGTTCGGTGGAGAAATTTGTTATTTCTCCACCGGTGGGTGTGGATCGGCCCCCATATATATATATATATATATATATATATATATATATATATATATATATATATATATATATATATATATATATTCTCATGAAACACTACAAGTTTGACTGTACAACGATAAAAGTGAAGAACATTTTAGAGATAATGAATATCAAGTGTTTATATTGGAGTTGTCTATTGTCCTGTATTAAACATTTTGCTCCTAATAATGGGTCAAATTTTGCTCCTAATAGTGGGTCAAACACTACAAATTTGTCCTATAATCCGGTCAAAGTAAAAAACATTTTTCTCCTAATAATGGGTCAAATTTTCATCTCTATAATTAGGCTGGGAGACCGAGGCTGCAAGTTTAGATCAGATATGGTGGTGATGGTGGATTACTTCTTGCAACCCTTCTTATATCATTCTGACCATAATAATATTAATATTTTTTATTTAACTATCAAAAGACTTAATAACAAACATTTGTATTTTGACTTCTTCTCTCCACTAATTCATTGCCTCATTTATATCTTATTACCCTACGAGCTTTACTTTCTTTATTTTAATGAGAGGATGAAAATCCAAGTTTATAGTGTTTATAAACATATCATATGCCTGCACGCATACAGAATACGAACAAGACATTTATGACATAATAGTGTCGGTCCTTACGTGGATGAAACTTGCTATGGTATAACTTGGCTTTGTCCTCCTAATGTTAATATATATATGTCATACTTCCACTCTATTGAGAGAAATGCACAACCATACCTTTAAAAATGTTATTTATATTAATCTTCATTAAGTAAAGTAAAATTAAAAAACAAGAAGAAAAGAGACGATCTAATGCACAAGGTGAAGTCACCAAGAGCTATGAAAATTTTGATCATTTGACGACATATGGTACCTGACACTTATGAGACAATTCTTAAAAAGGGTGGCTATGGTGGTATATATGAAAGCTAGTAATCCAGGTAATTGAGAAATACACATTTTCTCTTAATTTTAAATACTCACTTTATAGCATTATGCATAATTTGTACCTGAATAAGTA